>JAMKCH010052942.1:0-51602 GCA_023653785.1 Ophioderma brevispina
GAATCGTCTACATATAAAACCACAAATACACATTGTGGTCAGCCGGGGTGGTCAGGTGCAGTAGGTGTGCTTGTCAGGGCAACCGCCTTGATGAAATTGCTTTGCAGTTTTTGTGGTTTTTAATCTTTCTCTATACAACACTCAGATCAAATTCTTGCAAACACGAGAAAAAGCCTGACAGATTAAACAAGGCGCTCTGGGTAGACCTAAATGAGCTTGCTAGTGGAAGCATGGAACAAAGGTCATGTGATTTGGAGATATCAAATAAGGTGCTTGATATAGTGCATTCTCGTCATGGTAAAGCCTATTGTTTTGTTTTGTTTTTTTTAGTTTTAGGGAGTGGGAATATGGTCCACTCCTCATACGATTACTGCCTAATATGATCTGTGACAATATTTGTATCAGACGTGTGAACCAATGAATGAATTGGTACTTCCGTAATTAGACAAGTGTCTAATCTTATTGTAATTGGTCTGAAAAGTCTCGAAAACCGAATGAGGCACTAATTTCCGTTTTCGCGCTGAATGCCGATCAAAAGAGGTTTATTGCTTCACTCGTCTTTGAATGTTGTACATTCCTTGCCCAACACTTTAACACATTGAAATGATTCCCGTACAAGTTCTGCGCTTGTACTTTAAAGTAGATGATAAAATGGAACCTCTTATTGGTTAATTATCTACGATTTCACATTAGTATTGTATGCTTCAATAAATGAATCTATTTTAGCAAGTTATTTCGCGCAATAACTTCTTTAGTGCCGAGAGTGACGGATACAGTTTCATCCCAGTTTCGTCTGATGTTAATTTTATCGTTTAATACAGGACCTGTTTGGCATGGTTCAGCAGTCATTCATTTAAGTATGGTATTGAACCTTTCAGATGATTTCATCGGAACAAACAGACAACTGTCTCGGAACACATCGACGCCCTTAAGTGTTTCCAAAAATATGTTGACAAAGGCAAATGCATTACACTGATAATGTACCCAAATAATCCTGGAGGAATACATTCTTAACGATCAATCGGATACCTTAGAGGACTGACTCTGCAGAAATCGATCTATTGATTTGTGCATAAGGTTGAATCCGTTCTTTCTACAACGACAACAAACTAATTATGACTTGAAGTGATTTTGGATATTGCAGAGATGGATTTACAGCACCACGAATGAATCTATGAGTATCTAGTATTAGTACATTTTTTCAGGGCCGGAGATTTCCACTTTAGGTATGTTCAAAGACCATAAGTGGATTTTTTTAAAAACCCTAATACATGCTTGAGGATAATGTGATCTTCAAAATTGTACCAATTTTTAGAAAACCTAACCCGTCTAGTCTCAGTACTGCAGGAAATTGTTTTGTATTGTACTTATATACTCAAACGTCGTTGAATATAGCACCTGATGGAATATTGTCTACTTTTCTCTGCCGAATAGTTGTCACAGTACATACTATAAGAAATTAGGCCAGGGCGATTCCTATACAAAGAAACGTATTACCTGTTAATGAATCAAGATATATTTTCAAAGAATTTTATTTTTAATCTAGAGCATAATAAAAACTTAAACACACACTGAGTTTCTTCTTCTTATCGTGTCCAAACACAGAGATGGGTACAACGTCTGGCTGCTTCACTGAATTCCGCAAGGTCCTTGTTTGTGCATTGTTGCACCAACAGTGGGCAGACCAAGAGATATTCCATAGTCTGTGGTGCTGTTCCACAACCACAGCTAGTGTCTTGATCTGCTTCCAGGTATCCCCACTTCTGCAAGGAAACTTTAGATCGGCCAGTTCTGGTTCTCAATCTGTTGAGGCATCGCCATTCAGCCCACGAGGAGTCAGCTCCAGGTGAAAGATGCTCACCAGGTTCAATACCAATAGATGTTACTTGGTTGATAGCAAGTCTATCTTTCCACAATGCCACTCTTTTATACTCCTTAGAGACTGATTCAAGAGGTTGGACTTTGTTTAAGAAACTCTCTCTTGATTTAAGGCGGTTGGCAGCAGGTCTCTGTCCAGACATAGTGTGCTTCACATTAGATACTTGGCACCTACGCTCTTGCATGCTCGCTACACTACGACGGATGTCTGGTGGAGCAATTCCTGCTAGGATGTATAAGTTCTCCGTTGGTGTTGGACGAAGACATCCTGTGATAAGCCAGCAGGAGGCATTTAATGCTGAATCAAGCTTCTTGTCATGGGTTGATCTTTCCCATACAGGGCAAGCATACTCTGCACATGAGTAGCACAGGACAAGTGCCGTCGATCTTAGGGTATGTGGGCGAGCACCCCATCTTGTGCCAGTGAGTTTGTTCAAGATATTATTGCTTGAACATACTTTACTCTTCGTCTTCTTGATGTGGGTCTTATAAGAGAGAGTGAGGTTCAAGGTAACTCCTAGGTAGACAGGGTTATCACAGTGCTCCAGGGGTGTACAGACCAGGTTACATTAAGCTGACGTTTGGCTTCACGGCTCCGTAGATGGAAAGCACACACCTGTGTCTTGGATGGATTTGCACCTAGGTGGTTTTCCTCGTAGTAAGAAGTGAGTTCACCCAAAGCTTTGGGAACCTGTGGGAAATAAGGCAGCAATTGTAGAGCTCAAGAAGCCATTCCTTTGCTACTGGGCCGAAGTTTTTCTGGTTGAAGTTTAGCAATACCGGATTCCAATTCCTCCATGTTGAAAGGGCGGGTGAAACCAGGGTCGCCACTAAACCTCTTACGGTCAAATTTGATCTTCTTGGGCTGCTGTGGAGGTTCTGTTGGATCCTCTCGAAGCTTTCGGATGGTAGACCATGCTTTCTTGCTGTTATGGGTCATATCGGTGGATTCAATTAAAGTATGCCATGTTTTGATCTTTTCCTGGGAGATCCTCTCCGAAACTTCCTCACCTTTAGCAGTTGTTTTAGCTGAGAAAGGATCAGCTTCAAACATGGTAGTATACTCTTGATATTCTTCAGCACATTCCTTGGAAAGCCCGGGTATATATTCCGTCCTACAGCCTCTGGGTATGAATCTCCGGGCAATCTTGTTCACTAGTTGGTCAAAATTGTCATAGTTATGGGGTTTTGGAGCAATCCTCTTCACGTTCTGGTCCAAGTCATCAGTGAATCCTTGCCAGTCTGCTTTATAGTCGCTTTATAGTTAAAGCAACTCTTAAAATGCACTTTGTTTGGTCTTACTGCAGCCTTGACTTGGATACCGATACCGAACAATCTTGCTACACAGGTTAGAGATGTTATTGCTAACAATAGCTAGATCGGGGTTGTAACCTCTCTTCGAACGGGCACTATAAAATGATGGCGGCAGCTGCAAACAAAGGTCAGATTTAAAATGCTCTAATTGACCTGAATTTTGACCGAAATGATACTTCGGATATTCTATACAATATTTAAATACTTTTGAGTTCATTCACAGGTAAAATTTACAAAAATCGTCCAATTTATCTGAAATTAAACGGAAATGATCCAAATAACATTGATATGTTAAAATGTTTTCGAGCTCATGCAGCGTCAACATCAAATTCCGCTGACTAGGTACAGTCCGATCAATATGCGCATCATTAGTCCGTCTAATATTAAAACAAGACCTCATATTTTTATTAGATGACATAGAAGTTCAAGCAACCACTAGCTGTGTACCAGTGGTCTATAGACCACAGAGCTCCAGTTACTTCTGACCCCTATACAGTTTTCAAACAGTGGTCTTTCTATATAATACAGAGCGTTACAATTCAAACGAACAATAAAATGCATGCAGGATTTTGTTGGGTTTGTTGCTAGAGATTGTTACTAGTTCAGTAAGTCAACATTTTTTTACTAGTTTAGACTGTTGCCGTTAACATAACATTATTACCGTCTTTGGTAAAAATCCCACCTTATCCCTCAAACCTATGAATAGAAATTGCAGAACTACACTCGTAGAAAGCGGAATGTTGAACACGGGATACATAAATGAGGTTGGGTAAAGGCAAGCATTCCCAGTGCATTTGCAAAAGTAAACAGTGTTTGATTATTTTCATTGCGTGCAGCTAATATTTGCAATGTAGATTCATTGTAAATATTGTTAGGAGTTCTCGAAACTATGAGAATATGATGAAAATACCTGAGATCAAATAATTGCCGAATACCGTGATTTTTTCGCCGATTTCGAGTTATTATTTCGCCAATTGTTTAGTTAGTTTATATAAAATAAATGATTAAGAATACAGTAGCTTTATGTTGAATTTAGAATTTCATGTTCTATGGTTGGCGTTGGTACTTATTAACTTTTGTATTAAAGAGAATTGTATACACGTGGTGGAAAAATCGTTATTCTAATTTAAAACTCGGCGCAGGTTTAACCTCCGTTATTCAGTTATAAATCACGCGGTAACACTTTTAACAACCCGGTTTTTTTTACAAAGCTGATTTATAGCTTTAAAGGTGGCGTGTTATGGTTACCTTCACAGACAAAACGAGAAGCCATGGGTGGTGATGTGAGGGTGTTTCTCCTGAGATGTACAGTGCTATAAGCAGCCGGGTAACGTTAAGGCGTCAATGATACTAATATGCAATAAAAATTCCTGCTCCATATAAATGTCTTTATTAACCAAAACGATTTTGACATGTTTGATATGTTACCCGACCGCTGATCATTCCATTTCAATACTGATGCAGACAACACCCACTACACGTATGTAAAGTAAACTTCCTCTAACCAGGTCATGCAAGGTATTTCAGCCAATTCCAATTTTATTTTCCGTTGTACGTATATATATTAAAAGAGTTACTTTAAAAGTGTGATCCGATCAAGCGAAGTTTTCAATTGCACTTTTCGTTTCATTGCATGAGCTTTTTTATCTGAAATCGCATCTCAAGTGGACATACGGTTCCTGAGATATAGTCATTTTAGTGTTGCTCAAAGCAATGAAATACAAAGAAAGGGCAACGTTATAATTGACTCTAGACCCATCACTCGTTCATCTTGCCTGATCATATCACATAGTATTCTATGTACACCTTTCTATACTTTAGATGAGAGTATACTTTAGATGCCGAGTAGATATTTCAGCACATTTAGGGCCTGGAATTGCGCGGGTGACTTTTCAAAAGTTATATACTTAGGTTGGATGTACTCGAACCAACCGGGTTTACATACACATTATACCGTTTAAGTACCATCAGATGACAAGGAATTTTATTTTATTTGGTTGTTCTACTTTTTTTTATTTCCAGTTTTAAGTGTAAATTTAGAGCTTGTCGAAATTGTTTTGTTCGTCTCACTAGTGGGAGATTTTTAAATAAAATTCCAACTATGCTCTCTTGATGTATAACAATGCATCCCTAAACAACAAATTATGAGTCCCTAGTTTGTAAAATAATGGGATTCTCCATTAGATTTTAAGAGTGGCTAGTAAAATTAGGTAAGCCAGCAAACCATTTTGTGAAAGAAAACAATTACCTCCCGTAAACAACTACTTCATTCAATTTGACACCTTAGAGAATCCATCCAGAAAAAAAATCAATCCCATGCTTTGTGCATGTGCCTGAATTTGTTTATTTCCACACACAATATATTAGTCTAGGGGGAAGATTCCAACTGCTGTGTCCACGCATTCATGTGACTACATGAAAACTGTTTGCAGACAAAATAAATATGTACGCCGACCAGCTTTGGCTTGAAAACATGGCCCCTGGCAGATAATAGAGCAAAGCTGCACCGGAGGCGTGGAAGTTCAGGTGGTAAGTTTCAATATGTGTAAAACTTTGCGTGAATGTTAATTTCCGTCAGAACCTTTGAACCTAACGTCATAACTAAATGAACGCTTTCCTATTACAAAAAATTCTGGATCTTTTTACAATACACCATTAAGGCGCTATAATGGATACCACCTACCTAAATAGACATTTATTCCCTCAAACCATCCGCACGTTAATATGATGTTGCTACGTTTTTACTTAAAACTACAATAAGTCATTTTTGTTCAAATGCCCATTTGTCTCTTAATTGCTATCAACACCTTATTTTTTATACTGTTCTTTGTAGAAAACATTTAGCTTCTTAAAATACCATTTATGACTGAGTCGGATTCCGACTTTTAATAGTACACAAAAAACATACAAATATCATTTCTTGCCAAATACGGTTTGTTACGCTTAGCCACTGCAGGAGTCTTTACTCTTACAATTTCCAATACAACAGTGTAAAAATTACTTTGATAAAATAGGGGGCAACGCTTGTTTCATTTTGAAGAATCCTGAGAGTGTCTTTAGTTCAAATCAATTATCCCGTATTAGGCAAAAACATCGTACATTGCGGGCTATACTAGTCTTGTGTTCCTTGCTTGGGGTTTACAAATCGGTATGCATCGGAAACAACAAGCGGGTGACTATTCTAGTCTTGTTCCTTGCTGGGATTACAAATCGCTTATAGCATCGTAAAAATTGCGGGGACTATTACTAGTCTTGTTCCTTGCTGGGGTTACAAATCCCTTATAGCATCGTAACAATGTGCGGGACATACACAGGCTGGTGTCCTTGCTGAGGTTAACAAATCGGCTTATAGCATCGTAACAATTGCTGGGACTATTTACTGTCTTTTCCTTGCTGGGGTTACAAATCGGCTTATAGCAATCGTAACAATTGCGGGGACTATTACTAGTCTTTTTCCTTGCGGGATTACAATCACTTATAGCAATCGTAACAATTGCGGGGACTATTTCTAGTCTTGTTCCTTTCTGGGGTTACAATTCACTTAATAGCATCGTAACAATTGCGAGGACTATTACTAGTCTTGTTCCAAGTTGCCTGGGATTACAAAATCCCAACTCTAGCATCGAACAATTGCGGGGACTTTTACTAGTCTTGTTCCTTGCTGGGCATTACAGCGCTTATAGCATCGTAGCAATTGCGGGGACTATTCCTAGTCTTGTTCCTTGCTGGTTACAACTCGCTTATAGCATCGTAACAATTGGGGGGACTATTACTAGTCTTGTTCCTTGCGGGTTACAAACGCTTATCAATCGTAACAATTGCGGGGACTAATTACTAGTCTTGTTCTTGCTGGATTACAAATCACTTATAGCATCGTAACAATGGCCGGTGACTATAAATTACTATTCTTGTGCCTGCTGGGTTACAAATGTCTTATAGCATCGTAACAATTGCGGTGACTATTACTAGTCTTGATCCTTGCTGGGGTTACAAATCACTTTAGCATCGTAACAATTGCGGCGACTATTACTAGTCTTGTTCCTTGGTGGGGTTACAAATGCTATGCATCGCACAATTGCGGGGACTATTACCAGTCTTGTTCCTTGCTGGGATTACAAATCACTTATAGCATCGTACCAATGCGGGGCCCTATTACAAGGTCTCTTGTTCCTGCTGGGATTACAAATCGCTTATTAGCATCGTAACAATTGCGGACTTTTACCAGTCCTTGTTCCTTGCTGTAACAAATCGCTTATAGCTGTAATTGCGGTGACTATTACTAGTCTTGTTCCTTGCTGGGTTACAAATCGCTTATAAGCTCGTAACAATTGCGGGGACATTAGTAGTCTGTTCCTTGCTGAAGGTTACAAATCGCTTATAGCACTCGTAACAATTGCGGTGACTATTACTAGTCTTGATCCTTGCTGGGGTTACAAATCACTATAGCATCTTAACAATTGCGGTGACTATTACTATTCTTGTTCCTTGCTGGGTTACAAAGCGCTTATATCCATCGTAACAATTGCGGTGACTATTACTATTCTTTTTGGGGGTTTTCCTTGCTGGGGTTACAAATCGCTTATAGCTTCGTAACCAATTGCGGGGACTTCAGTCTTGTCCTTGCTGGGTTACAAATCGCTTATAGCATCGTACAATTGCGGGGACTATTACTAGTCTTGTTCCTTGGTGGGGTTACAAATCACTATATAGCAGCGTACAATTGCGGGGACTATTACAAGTCTTGTTCCTTGCTGGGATTACAAATCAGCTATAGCATCGTAACAAACAATTGCGGGGACTATTCTAGTCTTGTTCCTTGCTGGGTTAAAATCCTTATAGCATCGTAACAATTGCGGTGACTATTACTAGTCTTGTTCCTTGCTGGGATTACAAATCACTTATAGCACGTCACATTGCGGGGACTATTAACTTCCTTTTTCCTTGGCTGGGGTTTACCAATTGCTTTATCATCGAACAATTGCGTGGACATTACTAGTCTTGTTCCTTGCTGGGGTAACAAATCGCTTATAGCATCGTAACAATTGCGGGGACTATTACTAGTCTTGTTCCTTGCTGGGATTACAAATCACTTATATCATCGTAACAATTGCGGGGACTATTACTCGTCTTGTTCCTTGCTGGGATAAAATCGCTTATAGATCGAGCAATTACGGGGACTATTACCAGTTTTGTTCCTTGCTGGGTTACAAATCGCTTATAGCCATCGTAACAATTGCGGTGACTTACATCTTGTTCCTTGCTGGGGTTACAAATCGCTTATAGCATCGTAACCATTGCGGGGACTATTACTAGTCTTGTTCCTTGGTGGGGTTACAAATCGCTTATAAGCTCGTACGATTGCGTGGACTATTACTAGTCTTGTTCCTTGCTGGGATTAAGCAAATCACTTATAGCTCGTAACAATTGCGCTGACTATTACTATTCTTGTTCCTTGCTGGGGTTACAATCTTATAGCACGTAACATTGCGGTGACCTATTACTAGTCCCTTTTCCTTGCTGGGGTTACAAATCGCTTATAGCATCGAACAATTGCGGGGACTATTGCTTATTCTTGTTCATTGCTGGGATACAAATCACTTATAGCTCGTACAATTTGCTGGGGACTTACTAGTCTGTTCCCTTGCTGATTACAATCACTTTGCATCGTAACAATTGCGGGGACTATTACTAGTCTTTTTCCTTGCTGGGTTAAAAATCGCTTATAGCATCGGTAACCATTGCGGGGACTATTACTAGTCTTGTTCCTTGGTGGGGTTACAAATCGCTTTTAGCATCGTAAGCATTGCCGGGGACTATTACTAACCACTTATGTGCAAAATGTCTGCAACAAAAACATCATCATGCATACAAATATGTATCTAGAAATCTTCTCCTTTCCAAAGTTTGCATAAAAAGTATAACCTATTGATTTGCCATTCACTGAAAGACCGCATTCTTACGTATGAGTGTTTCACTTAATGCCTGGTTGTGTATTGTAACCCTGTAATACTGTCTTCAATGCACCTTTGAAAATGCTACACATTTCGTAAAATGGACACGGTGTTGGCGATATTGATCAAATGGAACAAGAAAGGTGTCAAAATTTGCAGAAAAACAGACTATTGATATCATTTTATGTTTCGTGCATAGACCAATGGTTTGTACTTATGGGATATTTAGACATGCTGCGTTACTTTTTTGGGGGGTCTTTATATCACCAACTTAAAAAAAGTAGCTTTTGTTAGGGGAAACGGCTTTTCTCGCATAGTTTGTTTTCACAATTTTTGAATTTTTTTAAAGGAAATTTGATCAAAATTATAGAAATCTTGCATGTGTTGGGACTGCATTTAGGGTGTAATGAAGTATTGTGAGCAATTGGCATACAATGTTTAAATTTTAGCTCGAGTAGCGTGAAGCTTATGATGTAGGCCTTTCTCTGAATCCGCCTACATCTATGTCTCTACTCAAAACATCTGAAATCTGCATCTGTATTTTTACCTGAAATCCCATAAAGGTGAATAAAATAATTTACTACGAGCTGCTAACGGCTACTACAAAGTATCAAAGATAATAACACAATAATTATAATGCATATCGAGGCACAGAATAAGATGTAAGAGAAGCCATCATAAACATACGAACGTTAAAAACATTTACCAAAGCTGCAAAATATACTAGTTAATTGTTTTAACATTTACCCTTAAGATTTATGTGTTCATTATAACGACCCTTTGGGTGTACAAGTGTGTTACTACCACATAGTCATGGCATCAGAGAAAACACTTAACCTCAATACATCATGAAAAATATGTAACAGGGAGTGGTAACTTGGCCGTTCCCTATTTAATTGTAATTTATATTTTTATTTAATTTTTTAGGTTTTTTCTTTTTTTAATTTAAAAAGATAAAAAACAACAACTGAAAAACGATTTTTTTTTAGGATCGAGAGGTTTTTCCCAAATAAATCATAATTTGCTAATTTTCTTGACTGATTATTTGGAGTTATGTAGAACTATGACAGACAGTCTATTCTCCACACGCCACTATCCAACTTAAAACGTTAACGTGCCGATTATGAGAAGTATTTTGCTATAGCCGCACAGAATTCCGTAAAAATGCAATCTTTTCTTCCACTACAGATACTTTCCTTTGCAGTGTCGTTGCAAGGAGCTCGTGAAACTGTTCCCGAAAAGGGATCGTTCTAATTACGCAAATAATAGTAACTTGCTTCACCTTTAGTTCTATTCGAAAGAATGACTTGGTGTTATGTTATTTTGACTTAATCAGAATGCAATTCCCAACGCACAATGAGAACCAGTGCGCCGCTCAATCATCAATACTCATTCGATAGAATGCTTCTTTAAAAAAGTTTAGTTGTAATGCAGTGTTTGTATACTGTTCACCTAACTATGATTTAATTATCGGCCCTACACACATCCGGCGTTCCAAAATTGTCATAGAAACATAGCGTATACACTAATATTCCAATTTCAATTTATTTATTTCCATAAAAACAATAATCAATGACATCAAACACCAAAACAAACCAGGAGGAATAGGCAGGAAACCCATTTAGCTAGGCCTGATGATAACCTACCACTTAAAATACAAAGAAATCAATACCAGAAATGGGAAACTGGAGTGTGCAAGAAATATATAAAGATGAATTCCAGAAATCGGGAGGAATCCCCTATGTGTGTGTGAAAATCCTCCAGAGGACTTCCTATTGCCTGATTATTTTTTAATTTGAAATTTAACTTAATATCCATATAATGTTCTGCACACTTTACTCAGTAAAAAAATCCCGTTGAGTTTTAAGCTGACTTTAAGCATATTAGATAGCTTGGGCAGGAATTAAATATTTCTAATAAGTATTTTGCTATTAAAAATTAGGGTTAGTTGTATGTGGGTTATTCACCATTACATGACGTGTTTATGTTTTCATAGGACCTTAGACCAAATTTTTCAAAGTAATGCAACATTGCCATTTAAGTCCAATTGAAAAAGACTCACAACTTGTGACAGTTTTAATTCTAATTAACTCTAACCCACTCACGTGGGTTCATTGTATCAATGTTTTAAATTCATATGCGAATGCTCGCGCATGTGCTTTTCTTTTTTTCGTTCTTTTTTCTATTTTTGTGAATTTATAATTGCATGTTTCTGTGTTTGCATGTGTGTGTTGTGCGTGGGTGTGCATGTGTGTGCGTATTTTGTACGCATGTGTAGTGCATGTGTGTGTGCGTGTGTGCGTGCGTTGTGGTGTGTTTAGTTTGGTGTGTGTGCGTGTGTGGGTGTGCATGTTTGGTGCATTGGTGTGTGTGCGCGCGTGTGTGGATGTGTGTGTGGTTCACTTTACTTAAATCACTCATCTTACAAAAATCACATTTAATGTACAAAACTCTAACAAAATTACACAATAGCACACCAGCTGTACATTTGTGAGCTTTGTGAGATTCAATGGCGTTAGGGTAAGTAAATTTCATTGCCCATGCTTTACTTGATTTTACATATGGGTAATGGGTACATAGTAGTGTACTAACTGAAATTTTTAAAAAAAATCTTATTATTACCCTGGAAATGCTGGTCTTCAGGACATGAAAAGTGGAATTTCCGTTGGGGACATCATAACTAGGGCTAGTGATCCGCAAACATACCGCAAATTCCGCAAACACTAAAATTGCAACCTTTGCATTTAAAAACAATTAACATAAAAACTACTCTACTAGACTCGAACCTGGTTCTTCACATCGTAGTCCAGAGAGACCGTACCGCTAAACCACTAAGGCGGTTGACAACAGCTTCTGTTTTTATAACCATTTATCACACTCTTATTAACCTCTGTATTCATTCAACTATTGTGTCAAACCGTGATATACAGGACTACAGTAGCGGAGGACAATGGTTACGGTCACTGTTGTAAAGTACTATATCCGATAGAAACTATCGTCCGCTTAACCATATAAAGGACTACTATTTCAGAGAGAGGGGTCCACAGGGTGAAGACCCTGACCTAGAAGCCATGGTCCCGGAGAACCGCTCGGTTCTGTAGACCGGTTAGGCTATTGTTCCTAGGGACAACACACAAAAGGTGGAAGGACATATCAATTGCAGAGAATATAATAACATTGAAAAATGCAATATTATTAAAAAAAATAAAAAAAATAAAAAAAATAAAAAAAATACAAAATTGTTTTTTTAATATAAATGTAATAAAGTCATCAAACTCACTTTATATTTCCGATGTTTTCCAATATCTATTTTATTTTACGTGGAAAAACAGAAAAGGACGAAGAAACAGCAATAGAAATGGCGCCCATTGTTTCGCATATTTGTAAAATATTTCCAATATCAAAATCATCGATGACATTTCAAGAAAAATCACACAACAGAGAAAAAAGAGGAAAATTTTGTTTTTATAATTATATATACCAAAGATTTTTTTTCTATTGTAACTAGCCAAATCATCTATCCATCCTTAATCTTTTTTACCGTCCTTATATTGAACTTGTTTTGAACCATTAAATTTAATGCATGTTTTCCATTGATGCAGATATACTCCTCGTCAAATAATATTAGTTACATATGCGGCAATTTTTACGGGATATCTTTCAAATAGAGGACACTCAAAGGCAAATAGCTTTTTACTACCCATCTGATATCAGGTCATGCCCCGCATCTAATTGATCAAAAACAATTTGCTGCCCACGGATAGTGAGTGTATAAAATATTATAACTCCCCTCTCAGAGGAGAATTGTCCTTCTGACCGATACGATTCACCATTACAATGTTTTACATCTAGAATGGCATATAAAACAAAACATAAGACTAATTTGTTTTAGAGAAAATTTGGCAAAGCATCCGCCCTGTGATCGGAAGGTCCCAGGTTCAACCCCTGGATGGTGGGTGATTTTTCACATTGGCTATCATTCTGTTATGCGTCAAATCTGCTCAGTAGTTTAATTTTTACCATTTACTCATGGTGTTGTAAATACTGATACAGTGTGGTCTATTTTTAATTTTTAATGTTCCTCTTGAAAAGTTGTGATAAGAGAAATGGATCATTCGCGACTACCACCTGGTTCAGAGCGCAACCACCAGTCTTAAGGATGTACACTCTTGATGTATTTTTCTTAGAAGCCACGGGAATGTCGATATGTTCTAGTACTTGGTGGGCAGTTTCCCTCCTGCGTATTTCTTGGCGTTTGATAAAGAAATAACTTTATGGAACCTTCTGATAAAAATTTAATTTGATACTCAAAGCTATATTTGATACATGTGAAATAATGCGGAATCAGATGATTTAATGACTTTTAATGTGTGTACTGAAAAAAAAGTAACGAAAATATATCATCCCTAGTGTTTTCTGAATTAATTGTTTTTTTCTATTTTTAATTTTTAATTCAAAATTTGAACGTGTTCCCACGTTGTGATTTCGTCATTTGAACTTCTGTGATGTCTGTCACTTTTAATGAAAATAACAATGTATTAAAACATGGAGCTTCTGGTTATTTACATTACACCGATTTTAATGGAACATGACTAAAAATGCGATCACGTTTGGATACATCCCTGAAGGTTATGAAAGCCTCTAAAATGGCCACATGACACAAATTTGAATGCATTAAAGTATGAAATGCAGAACTAAGCTTCAGAGAATTTGCATCTTTTGGGAAAAATAATTTTAAATTGCCTATAGTAGAATCACTATGAGTGTATGTTTAAAGCAGCTAAATTCGACTTTTTGAACACAAAGGGAATGTGTAGGTTGCGTTGTCGCTTCACTGAAAGTAAATGCCGTCGGTAGTAAAAGCGAAATCGGGATGACAAATCATTTTATACCTTTTCAAACATAATAATGTTGTAAACCAGAAACCTATTAACGTAATGTGGTAATGGGCACTATATTAACCTGCGTAAATAAGCAAATATCATTCATGATAACGATATCCTTTTGGGGCGCTTATTGTCTGTTGCGTTTGGTGAATGCCATCGCATTTCTTTTCTGTCCTCAATCCTTCCATCCCGTTTTAAACCTGTATTTTATGTAATCTGAACTATCGCATGTTTACCATTCGAATTGAAAACCCAACAAGGTTTTTGGATATCCAGGTTGCGCAAAATTATATCCAGTTTGCGCAAACCTGGATAGTTGCGCTAATTGGATGCAGCAACAGCATCCGACTGGGTGAGGTGTCTCGTAAGCATTGTATTACATTGATAAGGAACTAACTTACAATTCTAAATATGTCCGTTTGTAGAAAATTATGAACTTACATATACTAGACAAATCTTCCTGTAAACTCCTTTAACTTTTACAGAACTCTCTTGACAGAAGCACTAATTCTCCTCAATTAAACGCTGAGAGATCGTGAAGTTTTAGTAATTAGAGTTTGTTTTACAAAGGATTGCAAAGGGTGACCTTCTTGAATAAACAAATGACTTTAGCCTATTTTCCCAAATAATCTTGGAAAGGAGGCACCCACACGCATGGAAACCCATTTACTTTTTTACTCCTGGTTACCTAAGGGATAATTTGAGGTTTTACATTAGATTTAGACAGTTCAAACATTTGAACCCCCTAGTAACTTTAAACTTACCCCTCTCTTGGCCACACGCAGCAGCGGGTCTCCGGCAGACATTCTCTTTGCAAAAGTTATATTTTTCTCTGAATTTTCCCGTGTTTAGATATTGGCATCTCGTTTGTTTGATCAAAACCTTCTGGTCTGCCGCCCCTGTAAGTAGGATTTATTTAAGCAGATTGCCCTATTTGAATGTATATATAGCTAACTGAACGTTAACGTGCAATAATAATTGCAGTTATCTCAACATTTGAATTTATAACCATCTGTTTATAGCATCTCTTCTTAAATATTTTGTCATTGAAAACAACTGCAGTTGGTCTCACTATGAGCTAATAAAGTCTCAATTGCCATGGCGCCGTTCAATAGCTTTCATTCACCATTGTATAGAGCAATATACCTCTGTTTTTAGTGATAAGATTTATGATACCCAGAAAAAGGTCAGCTGCTGTGTTACCATGTGGGCCCATCCAAGGCTAATGTACTGAGCCCTTGGTAGAGAGTGTGTCTTACCTCATAGTGATTTGTTGTCCGTGTCTTATAGAATATCACCCTTTGGAAATGTTAACACTTAGTTTACAGTAGAAAATTACTATTCATTGCCTGGATCTAGAAAGATTTATTGTGAGATACAAAGTAACTATGGAACTGGCGCGCTTGACCATCAAAAGTATAAAACAAGATGTTCTCAAATGTTAAATATTCCTTCATACACCAGTAAATATATAATATGAACATGAAAAATATTGCTGATCATTTTGATACCACGTTCAATTATGGCTAAATGAATGAATAATATACATACAAAACCAAACAACGTACATAAACTTAGCTTCCAACACAATACGCCCCATGATCTTCATTCCATTCACACTTGCAATACATTTTAATGCATTCCACAAAGCGAACTTTGTTCCTTCATGATAAGTACTCCATCTATATTGATGGGAGTTCCGTAACCTGACCTATATTGGTTTCTGACCACACTTCTGAATCGCAACCTTAACGGATAAACCTGTGCTTTATTTTATAGGCATGTCCATTGTTACACTGCAGCTTAATGTTAAATTGCATCCTACATTCCTACTCTGATGAAGCCTGTCTTCTTGGTCTGGAAAATATATATTCGCAACCGGCGATGTTTGTAACTGCACTTTTACCGGAGAGTTGAAAGGGAACAATACAATGGCACTATTAAATAGGTGGCTCCTTGCTGCTATTCCTGGATGAAAGAAAGAAATCAGCCTTA
This sequence comes from Ophioderma brevispina, assembly GCA_023653785.1. Taxonomy (NCBI): domain Eukaryota; kingdom Metazoa; phylum Echinodermata; class Ophiuroidea; order Amphilepidida; family Ophiodermatidae; genus Ophioderma; species Ophioderma brevispina. Next base: position 16,025 of record JAMKCH010052942.1, read on the forward strand.
CGGAATAAAGCATCTAAAGCCATTTCATTTCAACAGGCATGGTCCTATCGATTTATATTGATTATTTCGTCAGATATTACATGAAGGAGTAACGCAACCAATACATTTTTCACGTATGGACAATCAATATTCAATGGCGTACACAACCATTCCAGAACAAACGCATATCGCTATAACTTGCAAATACGTCCACCATATTTCAATCAGAAAACTGCATGACACTCCGAACCCTAATCAGAATTAGTTGTGGAAGTTTATGTTTGACACAAAATCTCAACAAAAGGTTTTATAACTGCTTTTGGTGTAGTATTTGATATCAGGAAAACATAAAGAAAAAATTAAGAAAACTCTACAATGGGGAGTGTACGAAATAAGATGCCAAGTTTGTGCAGAGGTAAATTATAACGTCAAATCGTCAATATATACATTTTTTCACGCTGTTGACCTATAGTTTGGTATCAATAGATGCAAATATACAAGTCCGTAAAAATCACATGGTCCGATTTTGTTTAAAACCTTTGATTCTACCAACTTTGGCTTGTAACCTCCGATAGGCCCAATACAGACGCGACCATACTTTTGCCTTCTAATTAGACTAACACAATGTCCTAAACCCAGTTTTATGTACACTAGACGCACAATTTGACCCATTTTAAAAACGATGCAATGGATTTAAATGTTCCCCTGCTTTGGTGAGCTTGAGGACATTTTGCCTATAGCTATCAACTACACACCCACAGATAGGGCAACTATAACTTTTTTAAAATCAATTTGACGTGGATGAACATTTTGGTGTCCTTTTCAACAAATTCTGGACCTTTTCATATTTTGACCCAAAATGTGTAAATCCTTTCCCCTATTCCACTATTTTCCGTTTGGTAGATTCCCTCAAACTACAACCCACAGATAGGCCACCCCTATACGTTTTTAAATCGTTGAACGTGAAGAACATTTAGTGTACTTTGGCACATTCTTACCCTTTCATATTTTGACCATGTGTAATCCTTTCCCCTATTCCACTACTTCCCCTTTTGGTATATTCCCTTAAATTTTTTATATGTTAGTTCAAATGTCAATAATACCACCAAATTGTGTTTAAGAATCCTTTTGTTGCAATTATGTTGGGCGCTGTTGTACCTTATTTGCATATATGCACTCGTCTAAATCTAAGGCCAAATTAACGAATCATTTGACAGAAACACTAGTAGAACTTAGCCGTTTAAAGTACTAGGGTGTATATATGCAACCGACGACAGTCACTTGAACGCGTTTTGTAAAGAAGCGCTCATAGTAATCGTGAACTGTACAAAATGAAATGATCAGGAAACGCTATCTGAAGAAAAATAAAGCTTTTGAAGCTAGATACCAATTAGTACTTTGTAGCGTTTACAAAAACATCATAGATTTCAGGCTTTTGAAATTCCAAGGTGAATGTACTGTCAGAATAACACTTGCATGATCGATTATTGTTCGAGAAGAAAACTCTGAAATCTTGGATTGGACATCAATATCGCACTCAATTGAAAAAAAAAATCGATTCTAAAGTGAGATGAAAGCGTTATGGAGTTTTAGACATTTCTTGGATGACACACACACAAGTATTATATATCTGAAACTCGAAATGTTTAATTTTTGAGATAAAGTTATTTCCGAGCAAATTTAGGGCCCTGTTTTCATTTCACAAAGTCTTATATGACCTTTCTGCCGACAGGCTGCTAAACTCTCCAGTTCCCCATTCAACATCTTACAGACATGGAATACTGCCTGGCTAGACATTTCAAGACCAGATCAACTCTCTATTACACCTAAGACAGATCTACCACCTGGCAGCAATCTCCCACGCAAGGAATGGGTCACCTTAAACCGGATTCGCACAGGAGTCGGTCGCTTCAATAGCAATATGCACCGATGGGGGCTGCGGCCATCGCCAGCCTGCCGATGTGGTTCTCCATCACAGATTGCGGATCACATTCTCAATGAGTGCCCGTACCTTTCGTCCGCCGGTGGATACAGATATCTCAAACCCCAAACAATCAACAGTGAGCTGACTCCAACGTTTACAACACATTTAGCTGCTGCCTCATACGCAAGAAGAATATAGTCAATTCACCTAACTTTAAATGTAGAGGAAAATGCAAATTTGATCTTTAAAGTTATATATCTTAAAAGGCCGATTTTAGAGATACGTAGTTTTGCCATAAAATGGCCGCGGGGAACTATTCTAATTTTAAATTCTAACTCTGAGAGTAGCGTTGCATATCGCAGCCATTACAAAGTGGTCATTTAATACATCCACCACCCTTTACACTAGTGAATACGTTCTACCATGAACGTGTTTAACAAATCTGTATGCTAAAATAACTCTGTACAAATTTAAGCAAATTTTCTTTTATCCTGTGCAAATTTAAGAACTTAATATAATGGCTTAGATTATATAGTTATGATCGCTTTCCTTTACACAGCCAGATTGACATAGTTGAGGGAGCTATAATGGACATTCGATATCTTAAATCGACATGTTATTTACCTGCCAACAACAATGTTCTTTATCCTTCTGTACGAGGTTTCATTTTAGAGCAATTCATTAAAGAAACAAAGTGAATCCTAGATAATGTTTGCTTTTTAATAGCAATGCTCTAAGACCTGACAACGTAACAATACGTTGTTGGTAAACTGCACTAGCAGAATGAAATATCAGCACACTCAATCAATTCATTGTGAAATCTTTTTAAGCAAGGCTTGAGCAGGTCAAAATTTGACCCACAAAAATACTTTGATATCATTATATCATTATCTGAGTTGCTTTCGTGGTACATACACTTTATCCTCGATGTATACATACAGCAGCCCACTTTCTCTTGAATTTTTAAAATGATATTGAATATTACCTATGAAATTTCAAACGTAGCAGGTGAATGAAACCGATGACTCGCGTGATTCTGAACTGAAGGTAACTTGCTCGTTGCCAAAAGCAAATTCAACGCTAATTCAATTGCTGGTGTTCAATGCTTAACAGCCAAAAGGTCTTTCCCTTTGCTGAAAAATGTGTTAATGCTTAGAGCATTTCGGAGGGTGTTCACACTGTATGTGCCGGGCTGTAAATATTTTCGCATGACTGACATGTAATCACTATATATGTGCATGACTGTTTGAAGACTTTGAGAAAGAGAGTCGTATTAAGTGACCTATCTCTCAGTTGATACGATCTTAAAGCGTGTCAAAAGCCATATATGCATAAATCTGCTCATTTCTGCCGTGAAAATATTTCTCATGAAAATTGTTAACAATTGCAGCAACATGTAGAAGCAAAGAATTTTGGCTTGACCAGGTGACCAATGAACAGAGCAAGACACAATTGCTTTGATTCAGAAAAAACAAATGATCCAAGATTTCAATATTTTCAATCTTTCCGAGGATCCTTTCGTTCACGTGAACAAACACTGAAAATGTGGAAAAGGACAATAGGGCAGTCTTACAACCATGGGACATCAGCTCTATTGGATGTGCTTTTTGGAGGGTCAAAGACCACGTAAGGGTTACAAAGAGCAGAAATGCCTTAATGTTTAAGCCCTTTCTTGTATAACTCCTTACATTCAACATAAAACAATCTATATCTAGTGGCTATAGGGTGTGTTTTGTTTATGGTCAAAGGTAATCCTGTAGTCACATAAGTCAAAAATCCTGTGTCAAAAAAGTATATAGACCGTGATGAAAGATTAAAAAACTAATCTTATGTTAAAACAAATGTCAAAAGCTTCCAAACTGTCAACAATTTAAAACTTGTGCTACGAATTGCATGCAATAATCTTGACTTGCCGTAATATACATGAGCGACCTCTATTGAAGGTCATCCAAAACATTTCGTGTGTGTAAAACTGAAAAGGTTGAATTGGTCAATTTTAAAAAGTGTTAATCGTTGATGAAGATGACAAATTTTATATTGTGACATCTTCATACGATCCGCTGTTTAGGGATCAAATGTCTAAACGCTTCACTTACTCGAGCACAATCAAGTTTAATTTTGCAGTTGAACAGTTTTGATAAGTTAAAGCTAAGTCATACTTGATCAATGTTAAACACTGCTGAATCAGGTGATTAAAATTGTTTTTATTATTCATATAAACAGGCTTAGAAGAACGTAAATTATTGCAGCAGTTTTTAAAATTTTATTAAATTTGTAAAAAGATAAAGTGAAATTTTTTAAACGTTTACGATTTGCATCATTTTGGTTGTTTGTCTCTTTCGACTGAAGCAACAATTGCAACATGGAGCTTCTGATCATTTAATTCGAATTTAATGGAACATGACATAAAGAAACCTTACGGAATTCAATAATGTTTTCCGATCGATTTATTCCCTCCAGGTTCTAAAGAGCCTTTAAATCCGTTTTAGAACTTGACAAATGTTAATACATTAGAGTAATGAAATGCCAACAATAAAACCTCAGGAAATACAACCATTCTGAATAATAATTTAAATCTTGGAGGAATCGCCTGCAGTTGATCAATATGAGGGCATTTGTACAAGTCAGCTAATAAATTCGACCATTCCCAACACAAGGGTAATGTGTAGGCGGCGGTGTCGGATCACTTGAAAGTAAACGCCGTCGTACGTGAAAGCGGAATCAAGATGTCGAATCATTTTATACCCTATCAAACAGGATATGGTGTAAACCATGATGAATATTAACGTGATGCCGGTAATGGGCACTGGTAATACAACCTGTATATAATAAGCAATTATCATCCATGTTAGATGTCACTTTTAGGCGATATATCTGTGGGCTGGGTGAATGGTAAGCGCATTTCTTTTATGTTATAACCCTTCAATCCGTTCTCAATTAGAAAGACCTTTTGGCAATTGCTGTGATTATAAACGTGAAGCTCTTTAAGTGAATCTGATCTTTGGTCGGCTGTGTAATGGTTTAAGTGAATACAAGACGCGTCATTGTTGAGTGTGCTCTGAAAACTGGCTTGGGTATCGCAAGCTCACTCCTCTGATATGGATGTCGTCTTAAAGATAAAATCTTACTTTGGATAATTACAGTGTATAACACCATTACTTAAATTCAAAACTATTATGTGTTCCATTTGCTTAGACACATTTGTATTTTTTTCAAAAAAATACGTTTTGTGTATCCAATTATATTACAATATTTGTCTTTCGAGAAATCGGAAAAATATATGATGTAAATATAAGCAATTACAATCGAGTTTCCTAGTTTATGGAATATGCAATTCTTTCTTGCAACCTTTCATCAGTTTTGATTTTGACCTTAATTATAATGGAAAATGATTGCAAAATCGGTCTATCACCCCACCCCTTCTGGTCAATATGCCGAATTCCACTCCATCTGTCTTTGGTTTCTTAATCTGCGAATTCACTCCTGAAAGATAGTAAAACATTAAAATCCTTTGACTCCCAACTGACTAGGTCAATGTTCTGGATCTTGGCACTCCAATTTTTCAAGCAAATCCATACAAATGAAACAATTTATATATAAGTTTAGAAAGTTTGTTTACGAAGACTCAGAAGTTTGGAACAGATCACCGAAGCAACTCAAAAAGCGCCTAATCACTAAATTGATTCAATAATTAATATTTTTTTAAAATATTAGTACAATATTCACAAGCTTCAGAAACAAGATTTCCAAAAAAATACCTAAGTAAATGTTTAGAATTTCCAATTCCAGAAACAAAAGTTTAAAAAATTGATTAAACGTTTTCGGCACAGAATTTAGAAAGGTCTTGGTATTAATGATGTAACCAACAAAATTTGAAACATCAAATATTTGTAACCATAATTAAACCCTGAGAAATCGTGAAGGTTTAGAGAGTTTCTTAAAATATTTTGATTGCACAACTTACAGGTTAAGTGTCGAACAATATTATATTAACATTCTATTCAGAAAAAAAATAATTTTCCTAATAATGTTTTTCATATGTGTTTGTAGGCATGTTGTGCATTTTGATCACACCAAATATGGAAAAACTGCTATCATCCTCCAAAATGACCAACTCCATTAAACTGTTCTTATGTACCTATTATTTTGTTCCTCAATGATATTACAAAATACAAAATTAATCTAAAGAAAGTGATTCATATTCCAACGCACGATGAATCAAGTATAAAAAAAACAATACTGTTCGTGTTATCTGACCTGGCGTCAGTCAAATAATAATAATAATAATAATATAATAATAATAATAACCATATTTATATAGCGCCTAACATCGAGATCTCTAAGCGCTTCAACAGTTCAACAAATGTGATATTTATTTCAACATGCCCAGGATTGTCATTGTTAATTTTTTAAACAAATTATGTCGAAATATTACTAAACATATCCTTCAGAAATTGCTTCGGCAATTAATCAAAACACTATTGTTAATTGTATTTCAGAACTACATGTATATTAGAGAACCTCAAATTTCATGTCAAAACCCCATCAAATTAAATGAAAAATATGTGCACTGTAAAAAATGATTAGAAATTAAACACATTTCTTAAAACTATTTCCACTATGTTTTTAAAATTTTGAAATATCTGATTAACATATGAATACATTTTATCTTATACCTTAAAAACATGATGCCAGGTGTTTAGGGATTTGACATGCTTGATACATAAACACCAATTTGCACCACGTTTCTAACACTATTTTAGAGTGTAACGATTTGTAACTGAGATTCTGAAGATGTCATATCATTATACAATATTATAGCAAGTTGTTCTTTCATGCTCTCTCTCCCCTCCTCTCTCTCCTCCTCCTCTCTCTCCTCTCTCTCTCTCTCTCCTCTTCTCTCTCTCCTCCTCTCTCTTCCTCTCTCTCTCCTCTCTCTCTCCTCCTCTCTCTCTCTTGTTTTCAAACTTCAACAAATAGTATCAACATACTTACCGTAGGATTTGCACTTCGAGTCATTCTAAAATGATCCTTCATATTTTATATCACTTGTAAAATTTTTAAACTTAACAGTTTAATCTACAACGTAAACGCACAAAATCCGAGCTGTGAATAACACTACACCTGACTAAAGCCTACCTGCAACCTATTATTTGAACGTATTATCTCAATGTGAATGGCCAGCAGGCTTTTTTATTCATCACAAAACAGCGCTGCTTTGAACAGCATTTAAGTATGCATGACAAGACTTAACACTGCTTTTTTTCGTGAGTGGAAAACCTATGCACAAATCAAAAGATGTGTTGCTTTGTTAAGTATTGATATTATGGTATTCGTGAATTATTGAGTAATTTGCTGACAAGAACTAACACGTTCTAGATCTAAGTCCGACAAACGCTGTCGATTATTTATTATACTTTATTTGTTTGTGAAAACAGATACTAAAGCGCAAACAAGAGTTTGGGAAATGGCTGAACGTGCGTAAATTAATCCCACAAATGGAGGCATATTGTTTGACTTTTGAGTTAGAGCTCTTATTATCTATTGAAACAATGATCAATGTCCTTAGATAGGTTCTTTACGGATCATTATAGAACCTATCTATAGTAAATCCTTTTGGTTTAACCTAAATAAAGAGGTGTCAAGGAGCATGAACAGCCAGTTGGTTGTGTTAGACGAACCACACCAATGTGTTCTTTGGAAAATCAAAGAATTTTAAAACCCAATATACGTATTTTTAATTTCCAGAAGAGTAAATGTTTCGTGTCCATATGACAGTTGGTTAATCTCGTGGTCTGGGACTTTGGATATTCCTACCAGGAAGAATATATTTGATTTAGAGTTACTTTATTGTATCAAAATAAGCGATATCATCCCGTCTTTGTTCTTGTATATTAATGGCCAAGTAAGAATGACTATTTTGAAATTTCATATTTAATCCATTTTTTTTTTTTCTGATGGTACCATTTTTTTGAGACAGGCTGTATATATATTGTACTCCTTATAATGAGGCGGAACATGTTAGTGTAGATATAACACACCAATTTGATTCGATTGTCAAAAATTTCCCTGTAAGAACTTTTTCCCCTCTTCTCTCTCCACCTCCGCTCCCACCCTCTCTCTATCGCCTTCTCCTTCCCTCCCTACTCTCTCCTCTCTCTCTCCCTCTCTCTCCCTCCTCCCCTCTTTAACTTCCCTCTCTCCCTCTCTCCCCCTCTTTACTTCCTTCCCTCTCCTCTCTCTCTCCTCTCTCTCCTCCCTCACTCTCTCTCTTCTCTGTCCTGGGGATAATGTAAGTTACATGCTCTGATATATACTTGCATGTAATTATCATATTAATTTTCCCTATCGATAAACAACTTATTATTTTTGAATTGTTCCATTTACAAACTTATTTACGATAATCTGCTCTAGATTGACATTTATTTCCTGAATGGTTGAATTTGTTAGTTCTGTGTTCTCTTTTAAAGTGTGTGCCACCATATAAATCCGCAGATACTGTTTTAAATGACGGGGAATTCACGTACCTAAAATATAGGAAAACTAAGCCGTCGCTAGCTCACGGCAGTCAGCGGAAATCATATAACCTCCTTCTATTCTATTACATGACTTTTCTTCATGTTATTAATTCCAAACATCGAAATGCCAGTGGACTACCAACTCAATTGATGCGCAAATCCTAACAATGGTCAGTTTCAAGAACATTGATAAGGATCACACTCGGTCTGTCAAAAAGAGATCACAAACTTCGTCGAGCCCCCCGGCGGGACGAGGTACTCTTCACAGCCTAACACTAGATGAGCTTACCTCTGCGATTAGCCAACTAAAGAGTGAAATGCCCAGGGCCTGATAACATAACAGTTCCTGATGCAATGCGAGCCACGATGTCTAGATTGGATCCAGGGTTCTACACATGTTGCCTTCACCAACCGTCCTTACCCAAGATTCTGGAAGAGATCACTAATCATCGCACTCCCTAAACAAACAAGCCTGTCGACAACCTAAGAACTACCGCCACAATATCACTACTGTGTGTCTCATTCAACTCTTGAGAGGATGATCCTGGGCCGGCTGGAGCCGTCGTCGATCCCCATCTGCCGGACGAACAAGCAGGATTTCGCCGTGGCCGGAAACACTGTTTTTATCCATCAGTTTGTAAAACTCACAAATTGATATTGAGGAAAGCTTTGAAAAGCCTAAGGCAGGCGTCATCTTGGTGGTGTTACTATATCCTCCATTTTTTCTGATTAAACTTTTAAAAATATTATTTTCTCAATTTTATTTGCGAAACGATTTCTCATGGGAAGCACTTTGTTACTATAAGGAGCGACAAAAGGGAATTCCTAGAGTTGTTTATGCAGGCTGCACCTGTTTGATTGCACAAGAGGGGAAGTGGGGACATTCCCCAGATGTAACTTAGTAACTTAGAAAAAACTTGTTTATGTTTTGAGATCAAAACATTGCAGACCTAGGGAATTCCCCCACAAATATATATATGAAGTGATTAAGTTAGATTGTGAAATCTGAATTTGATGGCAGCAAGGTCAGGTTTATGCATGACCGGATGATGTAATGTTTTGTTAGAAATGGGATCTATCTGGAGTAGTTAAATATAGCCATGAAGGATCTTGCCAGCATCCACTAGTATACAAAAAGTAGCTACGAAGATAGTAGCTGACAGATATGCCTTGAGGAGCAGACCCGTACGGGCCGGACTTTTATCTATATTTTAATTACATGGGAGAGAGTTGCTGTAATTATTGTACATGTGTACTTTGAGCCGAAAGGGCTGGTAATCAAAATAGGATGACAAATTGTGGGACAGATAGAAATCGTGGTGCGTATCTGGACTAATATACTGTGGATTTTATTATCGTCGAGGGACTTAATGTAACCTTGACGTCTTGAACTGATGGACAAGATTACCTACCGGATATAAGATTCCCTTGGAATATTTACATGAGGAGTTTTGTATTGAACTTGTGCGCGGTACCTTTTGGAGTCTTCGACTAGAGGACATAATCATCGTTTGACTGAACGCTTATTGTGGACATTACTGGACATCTGGGGACATTAGGTATCAATCTGTTAAATTGTGGGTAATTGTGTAATTTGATTTATGTAATGTTTTGGACATACCAACATTATTGACACCAATACAAATCATTAAAAATATGTTGTGTAAATCTAGTTCATTGGGCACAAGGCTCACTATGGGTGTTTGAAAGGTATTTCTGAACGTAGGATTCACGAGACGTATAACAGTGGAACTTAATGCAGCTACGGCACCGGGTGGCACCCAGGGCATGACCACTTCAAGCTTCTCAGACCATCCCGGATCGTCAACCTTTTACAATTCATATGGAACATGCTGCAAACCGTAGTTTATTCTCCCAAGACTAGTGATGGGCAGAGTAGTCATCTGCGTCGTGATGAACGAGTCCACAAGGATCAGTACTGGCTCGCACGCTGTTCACCTTGTATATCAGCGATTTACCCCCTCAAAACAACATCAGACATCTGGCTACGCCGACGATCTTGCCTCATCCACTCGGACAGCAATGGGACGAAGTAGAAAGCTCACTTACTCCAGACATGACCCTACTTGCAGCATATCTCAAGACCTGGAAACTGAAGCTGAGCAGAAGCAAGACCCACCGCTTACTGCAGTCAACCTCAACACAGAGGCTCATCGCCAGATTCAAAACAAACCTCAATGGAGCGCCTCAGTCATACAATCCTACACCAACCTACCTTTTTTTGGAGTGAAGCTTGACCGGCGCTTACTGACGGGCAGCACCTCGCCGTCACAGACTGCGGATCTTATTCTATATTAGTGCCCTACCTTTCATCAACCGGTGGACACAGATTTATCAAACCCCAACCAATCAACAGTGAGTTGGCTCCAACGATTACAACATATTTAGCTGTTGCCTCATACGCAAGAAGAAGAAGCATTATTTTGTTTATATGTTGTCTTAATTAATTTGCAATTCACTCATAATTATAATTTTCACTTTCACTTGTTTGCAAAAAAATCCTCAATATCTCCAGTTATTTTTTTATTGTACTATATCACTTTCATAATTATTTATCATTAATGTATTTTGCAGTATTTTGTGACGAACAAAAATAAATATTGATCGGTTGATTTGATTCATTGATTGATTTTGTGTATATTTATTAATCTTTCCCTGGAGATAGCCGAGCGCCGACAGTGTTGAAAAAAAAAAAAACATGTACGCCTGGCCGTATGCGAACCGGCGACCTTCGTATTACTCACACGACGCTCTAACCACTAGCTATCAAGCAGGTTCGGTATAAGAGCGATAGATATCATCTATATGTGTTAGGTCATCATTGATTGATTGTTGATAATGCTGTAAAGCTTTTCATATTTGTTTCAGAAGATACATGAGGCTTTATTTCAATATTCATTATAACAAGAGTCTTTGAGTTTGTCCCAATATTCTTGTTGTTATGCGGTATTGAGACCGTTTCATATGTTTGCTGCAGAGAGAGAGTCTTAAAAGGGAGGTCATACAGATTTAACCTTCTTTCTGTCGCAGTTGTGACATTCATCTTATTCTCCTGTTACTTTTTTCGCTTGTCATTTACAATTAAATGATAATGGTTGCATGTCTTTTTTGTCACAGCACTTAATATTATGTCTCTATGTTATATTATGATTTTTCGATTACAATTTGTTATGCGATCCAACCATTCAGCGCGTCTTTCCATTTGCTGTACTAGATAGATGCTTTGACGCTAGGTAACATTCTCTGGAGATGATTATATCCGCAGTTCTGGAATGTTTTGATATAGTTGTCATCTAATACATTATTAAAATACACCTAATCACCCTATTATATTTAACATTAACCATTTTTATAGTACTTTTCTTTTCTTATACATATCTATTTTAACGGTTTTCATGTTGTAGTATATTTTATTTCTTAAAACTAATCTGGGGGAAAGAGAGAACTAAATCATTCAAATTTTAAAGACAAGTGACTTGATCACGGTAATCCTTCTTAACAGCTATGTTTCTTTAGATCCAATAATTGATTTTTAACAGATTTAAAATTTAAAATGAGATAATTTCTGTAGCATCAATGAAAGATAAACGCTCAAACAGAACAATGCAATATCGTCGAACCAACATAGTCTTTTCCTCGATTTAATACGTTAAGGGCTGTACTACCAATTAAGATAGTAATTATTTTGAGTCATTAATGTAAAACTAAATAGTAATTTCAGGTATTAAATTATGGATGTTAAATACTCATCAGATCCACATACAGTCCCATTTATTTTGAGTCATTAATCTCAAGCCAGATGCTAAATACGAATTTCTTGTATTAAATTATTATAGATGATAAATACTCATAATCATCATCATGTTGAGTTATTTTGGCTTCAAGTTTTACACCTTAACATTATCACAATGGATGTTTTGGCAATTAGAACAAAAATATATAGAGAGAGGACGTCGCCCTGCCTACACCCTCTTCTAAGTTCAAATGTTCGAGAAAGTTGACCGCTTAGGAACTGAAGAAAGATTATCTGCATAACATATTTACCCACCCTTCTATTGATAACCAAAATGATTTAACTAATAAATAATTTAATATTGAAATCATGAGAACCTGCATCATTTCTTTTCTAAATCAAAAAGAAAAATAATACCAGCAAATCTGTCCACTTCGGCTAATTGTAACATATCATCGACAGTTTTTATTTTATCTATCCACCCGACAGAAATCTGACGGCCATTGCATTGCGTTACAGAAATAAAATGGAACGTTTAAACTCACGTAAATCAGATCCAAAAGAGGTATTGCGCAACTCTCAAGCCAATCAAAATGCATATCTGCTATGACGTAAAGCACGATTTAAATTCGAATTTCTCCTATGAGTATGACTAATGCAAATGACCAACCGTATGTCGCTTATAGCTCCTGAAAAAAAATAGCTTATATAATACATATTTAATAATAATAAATGTCAACATTCAAATAGCGCCTCTCACAATGTATCAAAGCGCTTTACATTTTTTTCCGCTGCCCCTAGAATATGTCAGCTGCCTTACAAATGTCCAAAGCATACTCATTTTGGGCGACGCTAAATGGATAATATTCCTAACAGCTCCCCATTTAGCACCTGGGTGGAGAGAGGCAAGCGAGGTAAAGTGCCTTGCACAAGTGCACAACACATTGGCCTCAGCGGGACTCGAACCCATGACCTTTGGATCATGAGACAGTCGTTGTATCGACTGGAACACATGTGTCCTCGAAGAGAGAAAGTTCAGGTATATTTCCATAAAGTTCAGGTATATTTCCATGAAGACAACAAGGTCATAACGTGCCTTACCTGCATTTAAATGCACAAAAATCATGGAGCGGTCCCCTGTATTGTTTTAGGGGGAAATTGCCCCAGATCTAACAAGAAAGATAACTCTAGCTCCTTTTTTTCCGGTGATCGTCAGATTTTCCTCTACAGACGTTAGGGATATATATACATATTGCAATGAAGGTATCATTTAAATAGCAACCCGAAGGATTCTAAGATACAGATAATGTTGTTAAAATAATATGGTCAATATTTGGACACTTCTATCTGTCATTTATCCATAGAGAAAGCTAACAACCCAATATACTTTGCGATATTTTTTTCATACTACAAATAATACATAAACACTCACTTGAGTTGAAATGCATTGATTTTCTTCCCGAGTGGATGCTCAGATATTATTGCTTTAGAAACCTTCCGGGTTTGCTTTAAAGATTTAATGATTTAAAGATCCGGCTTTTGAAGTGTGAAATTAGAATATACAGCGGTAGCGCTCTGTTGCTCGGTCTTGCCTGTCATCTGTGAAAAACCTTCTGTAATGTATTTCTTAAAGAAATGCCACAAAGGTATACGCGAAGTATAAATCACAGAATTTCTCAATTGTTTTCCCTTGGCTTATTGGCTTAAGCAATCAGGTACATGTTAACCAATGTTGCAGAGATAGTGTAGGACCTTTCAGAACCAATGCCCCTTTATACAAATGATATAATGAAAATAAATGCAAAGATAGAGCATTAGGGAGTCACACTATTGCTCTCATCATACCACACATTAACCGAAAATGATACTTGAAATCGGCAGCATGTAAAAGTCTTAAAGAATACTAATAAGAAAACAGTATTGTTACGTTAAGACGAGAAAGAGAGAGAAGGGGGAGAGAGAGAGAGAAAGTAAGAGTGTGAAAAAGAGAGTAGAAGGAGACAATTTGAAGATAAGAATTAAATTTTGTCCCCAAGTATTATTTTAAATACTAGGCGTCTTATAAACAACCATATAATTGTCCACGAAAGTAGCATTCGTACGAAATCGTGTTTAGTCCGGTGTTTATCCAGGTGACGACTTCCATGTGTGCTTTCGCAAGCAGCTGTAATGACTTTCATAATGGACGATTCCTAGATCATTCTTAAAAGCTTCCTTCATTTCTTAGGTTACTCGCAATGTGAACAAGTGCTAGCAATGGGTAAGTTCCCAGAGGTTGGAAAAGCAGCTTTATTGGAATGTTGGTGGCTGGATTATCACAACATGAAATGAATAGAACAGATACTAAGACTGTGAGAATGTGGTGAACTCCCTGGCCCTTTTTCAGACAAGGAAGTTAAAGGTGCATTTCGTGATTCCAGCACCTTCTGTTTTATTCATTGTTCAGTCTAGATATCCTTGAGAAAAGCTTATTCACAACTTTTTAGCCGATCCGACTTTGTAGTTAAATCGTGTTATGAGCAAATGCTCGTTTCCCATGGTCCCATAGGCCACTGTGCTATAATTTCTGTCCGTTTACGGACAGAAAATACAAAATTGTGCATTTCTTACACACACGATCGAATTTGCACGTAAGATTTAGCACAAATGGATTACTAATGTGAACGGTTAAGATATGAAAATCTCTAACTTTTTTGAGGTAAGTCGGGGGGACGAGGCTGTGGATCACGAAATGCCCCATTAAGTGTGGACTGGTAAACGGCTCTAAAAGTACCAGTAAAAGATATGATCATATCCTCCTATTAACCACAAATCAACCTGAACTCTTATAAACTACAAGTCAACCTGAACTCCCATAAACCACAAATCAACCTGAACTCTTATAAACCACAAGTCAACCTGAACTGCCTTAAAAAAACAAGTCAAACATGAATTTCTATAAACACAGGTCAACCTGAACGCCTTATAAACCCAAGTCAACTGAATTCGTATAAACTACACGTCAAACCTCAAACTCTTTAAACTACAAGTCAACTGAACTGGCCATATAAACACACAAGTCAACATGAACTCCTATAAACCACAAATCAACCTGAACTCTTATAAACTACAATAAACTACAAGTCAACCTCAACTGCCATAAACCACAAGTCAACCTGAAACTCCTAGAATACCACAAGTCAACCTGAACTTAAATAAACCAATTCATCAGATCCGCAACATTTTAAAACGTCACATGACTATGGGGGTAATATAAATTTAAAACAATCAGGGGTGGCGTGCGTGGTATTTAGTCTAGAAAGGACGCACAGAATAACATAGCCAAGAAAAATAACTGGGTAAATGAATTGCCAAACGGTAGTAGTTTTAAAGACGTTGTACTCGTGTGCGATGCCAACATCTATCCGCCAGCCACACTTGCTAAATGTAAGACTATGCAACATTTTCCGAAAGAGCCAAACAGTTTAAAGTGTTGAATTGAAATGCAGATTTGAATAAAAAAGAACTAAACAAGCTACGGGATTGCGGGCGAGATTCGTTTTTCTCTGATTAGAACAGTTTTACTGGCTTGCTTTGTTATGATTTAATGATTATCAGCGCCCAAGGTAGTATACTAATAGGATGATGTTAGTCACGCAGTTGTACGAACAGACATTTGTTGTAACAGAACTTGTTATTTGATGGAAAGTTCTAGAAAGGGATCCGATACTACTAACTAAAGATTTCTGTTTGAATGAGGATAAACTTTATGGATTTCGTTTAATGGTTGTCTGATTACCAGTGGAAGGCAAACATTTGACTGTTATGTACGAAAATGTAGTGCCATTAGTAGAAATATTCTGTTTGGGTATGCGGTAGAATTGGTATTAATTTCGAAAAGATTTTCAAGGCATAGTGAATTCCCATTATCGTCAAGATTATCGTTTCCTTTTGTAAGGTTTCGCTTTGGGTGATTAAGGTATACACACATGGCCAAAAGTATTGCAAAATGCAAAACGAAATTCGTTAATCACCAAATTGATCAAATTACACCATGTATTATGGACAACATCTTACGTATAAGTTCAAATGTATGTTTCATACAGATGTTATTCCCCATAATCCAGGGAGGGTGAAAACCTGTTGATTTGATGTCATTGTTCCATTAAATATGCGAATTACAGAAACTGCGAACGATAACTTGCCGTTTGCATTCCAGAGGAATTAAACGACACAGAACAAAGAAATGGCTTCAAAATAGTCGCTTATGGAATGGTTTCGGGTTCGTCAGGGTTTATTTAAATGTTTGCAGGAAACAATGGAGTGGTTTGGGGGACGGGGAAAAGAGAAAAAGTCAATGGAAGACGGTGTGGTTGGTCTTTGAAAAAGATGTGAAATATTGGAGGCATATCAAAATGCTAATCATCTGAAAAATCAGTGGTGTTTACATAAATCCTGTCTAATTACGTGTTTTACATTGCATGGCAAAACAGCAAAAATGTCAACGGTGGAATGAAAAGTTGTTTTCAAGTTATCATGTTACGCATCTTTCTCGTCATTAAATTTCCCGAGTCCAACGGGCCCTGGAGTTTGCTCCCATTTTCTATTGACAGATTCAGTTCCGGTCAATACAACCACTCCGATTGGTACCCTACAAACTTACAGTAGACCCATGTCTAAAACCCATATAATCCCTTTAGTGATTATTTTGCAACCATTTTGACGTTCCGGTGCCTGTGATTCCTTCTGGGACAATCGGCAAGATGTCATTAGCTGGCCTCTTTAACCCGACATATTTAGCAACGTCATGACAAGCAAATCAAACATTTTTCGCACTATTTGATTCTGGCAAAAACCGGCATCTGTCTGAAACTTGTAATTCTGACAGAATTACGTTTAATGGTAGTCAAGAACTCCTGGTGCCAATTTTAATCAATGTTTGCATATACAGGCTGTCCCAATAAATGTTAACATCGGGAAATGGCATTTTGGGTACTTTTGTTTGGTACTTCCTTGAAGCCAATGACATCTACTCATTCCAGTCGATGCTGTAGAACTAAAGATATGGTCGTCAAATAGGAGAGTGGGCAAAATTCAACTTGGTCCGATTTCTGCTCAAGCATTTGAAATGCATGACGCAACATGAATACACCGAACTACAGAGAACAATTCTTTCCGTAGTAAAAGGAAAATAAATGGATCATGCTGTTTTATTTTTAATGAAGGAGACTTCAAAATTCCTGTTACGTGTTTTACCCAAGCGCTCATCGTTGAATCTAGCACAACGGCTCTTCTAACAAAGAGATATGTTGGCTGAGTTTTTTTTTTTTTTGCGATTATGGTCCTTAGGGGTCTGTTGGGTCTGCTACTGGCATGACTGACATATTTATTTCCAATCCGCCTGTTCCCTATCCATGTAGGCCTATTTCAGAGTTTCTGTTCTTTTTTTGTTCTTTGCATGTTTTTTATAACTGTTTGTTCTGTGAAGAATCATAGGTTTCCTTGGAAAATTCAATGTGAACAGTTTGATTTTTGTTGGGTTGGTTTGGTTGGTTTAGCATTCTTTGTAATTTTTAGTGATTCGGTTACAGGCTAAGTGTTCTAATGAAAGTGAAATCACTGATAATATTGAAACGGCACAACCAACGTAATGCTGGATCATAAAGACAATGTTCACCACTTTATTACCATTGGAGTGCAAATGGGATTGGAAATGCCTTGAGTAGGTTTCAACTAGCAATCAAGTAACTTCAAATTTTGAGTATGTTACCAAACCATGCTTTCCCCTATCTTACAAATGCAACCAATGCAAAGCGGACAATCCGATTTTGCCCTCTCCTTTTTGACGAAGTATAGCTTGTTCTACAATGGCGTGGAATGAAATAACCGGCAAATAAAAGCTATATTTTATTGGCTTCAAAGAATACCAACAGAGACCCATGTGTATTTTCTTTTGAACAAAATGCCTTTGGCCCGAGTGTTAACATTTTTTGGGACAGCTGTAAATTGTTTTTCGCATGTTGCAAGTTCGGCCATTGTGTGTATATTCAGTTTGCTATATTTTTTCCAAGATACAATATGTTGTATTGATCGTATGATCTTTATGGCAATAGGACCATGATGACTGAAAGCGGTCGTTATTGATCGGGACTGGGTTGTGGGTGGTGTGTTTCGAATTATTATTGCCACTGAAAAATGCCAAATGAAAATGTTCCGACGCAATTAAGCTGGTAATATAGGCTGATTACATAAATTTTATTTACAGGTTGCGATTGCTTAAGATCGAATAGAGCGATATCCCTGACACCCCCCCAAGGAAATGTGGCGCTCCCGAAAAATGGAGGTAGCGTTAGTTTTCTTGTTAGATTATAGGGGGCACTTTCCCCCTGATCCAATGAATGGGTCCGCTCCGTGATTTTTTTTAAGTGCATTTAAAATTGCAGTTAAGAGACGTTAGGGAGTATCCCTTATTACATCCTTAAAATGCCAAAATCACGGGACCGGACCCCTGTCTTGTTTTATGGGGAAGTGCTCCTAAATCTAACAAGCATAACATCCGCTACCTCCCTTTTTGACGGTAATCGTCAGGTTTTGTAGTCATTTTCCTTTAGGTACGTTAGGGACCATACATAATGGGTTAGCTTCTTATACACTTTTCCAGCAAACTTTTGCATGTCTGATCTCCGCAGGAAAAACACACAAATCTGTAATTTGATTACTGCTGTTGTAGTTAATTTGTTTAGCTTATATTTAACCTGTTGTTTTGTTTGATTACATTACATTCTTATCTTTTAACCTCTTTTAATGAGTGTCACAATATAATCTGTGTTGGATGGGGGATCTGAAATCGAGTCGTGTGTGGGAGACAGTCTACAATCCAAAGAACACCGCTTGTACCACTTAAAATAAATGGTATTGCCTACAGATATTGCTAACATTATTAGAATAAACGAATTTGTGTTGTCGGTATTGGACAAATGGATTTTGTCTATTGGGTGTGATAGGCAGTTTCCAATGTTACGTTTGACATAAGAAAGATGCTTTACATGAACTTCATGTGACATATCTTAGTGAACTGGCAGATTGTCGACGTTAAATAAGCATTGTGTCTTTACATTAGGTAGATCACAACATTCTCATGGGTTAAACTAAGTAAACGCATTAAGCTGACAACGTGAGATGCCTCTAGCATGTGTAACATTGAAAGGAAAGGTCTGCTGTGACTATGGAAGGAATGTTTGGATTCCTCCAAATGTTTACGTGTCAAATGAAACATTCGTCAAGGATCATTTGTACTAGTATCAGTTTGATTTCTGAATGTTTTATTGCTTTTGCATCTAATTATTGCTTGTAAAGTAGTTAGTAGTAGTAGTTAGTTAGTTAGATTGTTAACTAGTAGTCAGTTTTGACGGTTTCTGAATGCTTTATTGCTTTGCATATAATTAATGCTTTAAAAGTTAGTTAGTTATGCTGGTTAGTGAGTTAGTTAGTTAGGTAGATTGTTGTACTTAATAAGTTACTCTAATTTAATTTGTTATCATAACCTTATCGACACAATTAAGTTAGGACTGTAGAAATGATACGACTCTGGCTTGTAAAAATTTTAAGAATGATAAACAAAAGCAACAAAAAGACGTTTGCGAAAATGCCTTCAGCGGAATCGATATGATTGCTCGGCAAATGTAGGTTGAATTAGTTTATCCGGCTACAAAATTAGGTGGTTCAGGCGAAAGGCGATGAAAAGATCGTGATCCGATTTGGTTAAAGGATGATGGAGTCAAGCCGATTATTCCTAGAAAAATCGTATCAGTTGATTGTGCGGTTTTTTACGAAATTTAATTATATTAGGAGGATGTAGGAATTTTCCAGTGAAAATTAAAACCTAAATATGTTTAAATGGCAATTAAGTAACAAGAGAAAACATATCAATAAGTATAGTGCTCTGCGATTTGATTCAAAAACTGTTCTAACGGAAAACGGCCGACCGAGCATGTGTATTTCGCCCACAGCAACGTCATTACAGCCTTGTTAAAAGTTGTCAAAGTTTGTACTAATTAAAAAGAATTAGGTCAATTTGATGTCAATTGTTGTGAAAAGTTGAATAAAAAAACCTAGCTTGGAGGGTATCAATTGCATGCATATTTATGGAGTGATTAATCGATTTCTAGTGGAACTTTTGTCAAAGTAGGTACATGTTATACACTCTTAGGTTTGGTCCTTTTTGTACCCTAAAAGGCTAAATAATGTTAACAATAATGGTGGATAAAATAGATACGTAAAGATGAATTTTTATAAAAAACCGGATATTCAGCAGGTTCGCTTCCTTGTATACCCATTTAGGTATTGAAGATAAAAAAGTTATTCATTTCTACATTAAAATTGTATTTATCAACATCTTGTATTACAAAAGCAAAACAATACAAATATGTATGATCAGCACAACTTTTTTTAATAATTTATAGAGCAAACAAACACCACTAGACCGTTAAATACTAACGCATTGGGCTACTTTCTCCAAGCAAAATAAACGAAAATCGAAACAATGATGTGAAAGTTGAAAAATGTACCACATGCTGAACATTGCGGTTAAACGCTCGCATACCAGGTAATTAGTCATGGCCAGAATGGTGAAAAGTATTGGCAATTTGGTGAAAAGTACAAATTGGCACAGAGGTAGCTATGGATATGCTAAACAAATCTGGTGTAGGGCCAAAATTAATTCCTTCCCAATTTGGCCGCCATTCCCAAAAGGGCCGCCACCCATAAAAATGCCATTAATGATTGCCAATATGCGGATTGTAAACTTTACTATAAGGTGAGAACGACTTGGTGTTAACTTTTTAAATCAATTTTAAAATATTCTGTTATTTCACCAAATATCGTAGTTAATCAAAAGGCGGTCACGCATTGGGTCTTAATCAGATGGTCTGCCGCTCCACGGGAAAAAGATGTTAGTTGTAGTTTCCAGTGCCAAAACAATGGGTTTGGTTGATTTTTAAAACTTTGGGCCCTCAACATATCCAACCTACATTTTATATGTGAACTGCCCAAGTATTTGATATCAAAAATGGCTGCCATATTCAAAATGGCTGCCAAATTAAAAATGGCAGCTACTTATGTGAAAGGTAGTAATGATTTATATGTGTCATGATTAAATGATAAGAACTTAATTAACATTCTAAAACATAATTTGTTTCTTTGGTATGGTTAAACATTTTACATTTTTGTTTGTGTGTATCACATAAAACAAATATGGCTGCCATGTTCCACAAGGCTGCCACTATCAATTTAATAACATGCACTTAAATGTACTGCTGATTTTCTTTGTCAAGTGTACCTCACAGGTTCTATTGTCATCCTACCAGGTAATCTTTTTGTGATGGCCTGGTGAGTCAATGTGCTAATTTATAAGACCTATCATTTCAAAATAGCTGCTAATGTCACTTTGTTAGTATTTAATACGGAGATGTTAACAATGTATGTTTACAAGGACCAAAATAAACAGAAACATGGATGTGGTCATGTGAGGCATAACTGTAAAAATTACCAAAGCTATTTTTGGATGTTTAAGTTCATTATTACTAATTCTTCATTTCTTATTGCTGATAACTTGTTAGAACCTCAATTCTATATTATATGCATGCATCCCTTCATGTTTAAGATGGATAGCGCAGCTGACTCTGGCTAGCGGTAGTTGTTTTGTCAGTGGATGGTGGTGTAATAATCAGATACTAAAAATCTAACTATCTAATCCCATGCACAATGAGAAGCAGGCTTTACTCCAATGATCTGTGCCCAAGGATTACCAAAGGGGCATGCTGCTTACTGTTACCACAGGACGTTGTGACTTTTTTTCTGTAGCCTTGTTCAGCCAGTCCAACATCCCTGAACTCTGACTAGCATTTGGTACCGGAAGTAATCGCAGATTCACACCAGCGTATACTATTGCCCAGACCTAGGACCAGAGAACTCTTTGTCTCTGCTGATGTTTCACACCTTCACGGTTGCACAAAGGAAGACACTGCATGGGAAGTAAGCAAAATTTTACCTGATGTTGTAAAAACGTTTGACCCCACAAAAAAAAAAAACAAAAAAAAAAAACCTTTGGGGGACTGAACTCCCTCCTTAAGAAGATACCCTGAAAGACTAATGCCACAAGGGAAAAGATTGGTGGTGTGTTGACATGTTCATGTACAACAGAACAAGAGCCATTGAGTTCATTTCACCTACCTCAAATGCACTGTATTAACACTCAAACAGAGCAGCATATCAGGTAGGGACATTGCTGGGGACAAGCTCATCAGGTTTTTTTTTCATACCCAATAGACTGATGTTATTGGTTGATAGCAAGTCTTACCTTTCACAAGGCGACTCTCTTAACTCCGTTGTGAGACTGTTTCAAGGGATTGGACTTTGCTTGAGAATCTCTCTCTGGATTTAAGGCGGTAGCAGCTGGTCTCGTCCCCCAGACATCAGACCTCTAGTGTTTCACATTAGATATTTGGCAGCTACGTCTTGCTGCTCGCTACACTACAACAGTTTGGTGGAGCAATCCTGCTAGGATGTTTAAAGTTGTCGTTGACATTCTGTGATAAGCTGGCAGGAGGCATATACTTTACTCTTACTTCATGATGTGCGTCTTATAAGAGGGAGTGAGGTCCAAGGTAACTCCTAGGTAGACATAATTATCACAGTGCTCTAGGGGTCTTCCAGACCAGGTTTAATTTAGCTTCTTATTCTGCGTATGAAGCAGCAGCAGCATATGTTGTAAGCGTGGATCCAACTCTAATGTTGATTGGTTGGGGTTGAGAAATCTGTGTGTTCACCGGTGGACGAACGAAAGGTAGCATCATTGAGAATGTGATCCGAGTCTGTGGATGAGATACCACCATTGGCAGGCTGGTGGTTTAAGGTGACATATTCCTTGCGTGGGGAGATTGCTGAGAAAGGATCGGCTTCAATCATGTGGAATACCCTTGATATCCTTAGCACGTCCTTGGAAAGGCCTGGTCTGTATTCCGACCCAAACAGAACTCTTGTTATGAATCTCCGGCCGTCTTATGTCACTGGTTGGGGCAAATTTATAAATAGGATGGAGTTTGGAGCAACCTTCTTCACGTTCCGTAGTTAAAGTGCCGCTAAAGGCACTGTGTTTGGTCTTACTGACTGTAACATTGACTTAGAGTTAGTGGATACAAGGATTCAGAACAATATTGCTACACAGTTAGAGAGTTTTTGCCAACAATAGCTATATAGAACAGGATAATATAAAAAAATGATTAGCGGACAGTTTAGGGTCGTGAGGTTGATGTGAGATGTGACGGTATAACCATTCTTCTAAGACAGCTTGTCCGTCTTATTAGCTTCATTGTAGCCCCTTGGGTTAACTATGGCTGTTGAAATCACCAATTAAGAAATGAGGTTTAGTGGAATTCCCGAAATAGAATTGAGGTGTCGTGAAATCTACTGATGGGGTTTGTAGACTGATATAAAACTATGACAGAGCCGAAGCCGAGCTCAATGGTGAGCAGATTATTGTGGTTGCTTCTTTTATTTTTAAAAACGGGGTATGTTTTCCCACACACCTCCCCGTAGAGCAATTCAAAACTGTCGTGTGTTCTCCCGACGGCAAGGAACAGTGGCGTAAATTTCTTTTTGGCATGGGTGGGGGGATGGGGTTGATAAAAATTTATGAGAAATGGGATTTAGTGAAAAGATTCGTTACTATCGCACATGTGCGCGCGAAGCGCGCTAAAAATTTTGCCATTATGATACTAAAATCATTAACTTATTTAATTGTAATTAAAACAAAATGCGCGCGAAGCGCGCTGAAATTTACCCAATTTTAAACTATTATGGTAAAAATGAGTGTTTTTGGTCAAAAACACATGATTGGGCATCAAACATGGGGGGGTTGATCATATTGACCACAGGTATCGTTTTGTTTGAAGGACCACGTTTAATAAACGGTTCAAGATCAAACGTCCAAACGCGGCCCCCCCCCCCCCTCAGCGTTTTTGCCAGATTAACATACAAACTTAAAGTTACATGTATTTTCAAAATCGTTAATTTTTACATGTTTTGATTTTCTACTTACTGTTTACCTACCTTTTCGCTACTGCGTCTACTTTCGTTAACCTTGGCATACACTTGACCCCTTGACCATGTTAAATGAATGCTTCATGTCACCTCATGATGAAGATTGTTCATCAAGAAAGATTATAACGAAGATTTAACAGTTAATATCACAAGGACTTTGGTTCCTTTTTTTAAATAGCGCGAGATGTAATTTGGATATCACTGAGTCAGTAAAAAAGATGAAAATTATTTTGACATCATTCCATGTAATGATTTCTGTATTTAACGACACATTATTTAAAATGCCTATAAGGAGCAAACTCATACAACAAGGCGAAGAGCAGCAACAAGTCCATTCATCCCTTATGATAAAGGAAGGCGTCAAGTGGTAGCCTTTCTGACTGCTGCACGGTACTACAGACTGTTTGTGATGAAACAGCATACTGTTCGATGATCAAAGAGAAAAGATTAAAAGGTGCGAGGTAGCGAGATACAAAAGCAATTGCCCGTCCGTTACAACTGATGAAAACACGTTTTTAATATCAAAATGTGGTGAAAGAATGTATCTTGTTCAACCTTCGGACATCTCACACAGTCATGATGATACGTGCGGTCGGCTATCTACAGGGTGAGTCAAAAAAAGTACACCAATTGAGCGATTTTTCAAGGAAAACCCTCTGTGCAATCATTTATTTTCTTTTTGTATTACATTCCTTGTTTTTGTTAGCTCTCATATAAAAAATTACGGCATTAATATGTGAGAACGCGTTCAAAGGTTAGAGCTGCGAAGTGAAAGCAACCAATGTGAAAGTCCGAACAAGTTACACGCTAGAGTAACCCAAAGAGTACTCTTGGATTTACGTTCAGCGTTGGTATTTGCAGCTATCCCTCCATTAAATAAATGTCAGGGACAACAAGTGACGTAACCAGCTGTGGGTGAGGGAGCGCGTGTGTGTACGTGGGTGTGGGGGCGGGGGGGGGGGGGAAGGGCTGGAATCCGCATTCAAAATCTTCGCCCCTCTCACTGGCCCCAATAGAGACCATGGGGAAAGTAATAATTTATTATGTATTGATAGATTAACGTGTTCACCTTTGCAAAATTGTTTTAGTGATGCCCCAAAAGTCCCCCCCCCCAAATGCGAATGTCGGTTACACCGTTGGGTAAGACTGTAAATAAAATGAAACCAGTATCAAAAAAAATATTATGAAATCAATATTTACACTGAAGCAACAAATTGCAGCATTCTTTTTTCACCTGCTTGATGTCCACGTATGAAATTTTCAAAATATGGGGCGGATAACAGATAAAAGCATAGAAGTTGCCATTTTTAAAGATTATCTATTAATTTTTAATTAAATCTTAAGGATTCTACATATCATCACCACATGTCCTGCGTAGCATTTGAATACGGCGCCAAAGAATCAACAGTAAATTTATTTTTGAGCCCTCACGCTGCGTAGTAATGTGTCGTAATGAGTCTCGTGTGTACAGTCAGTGTGACAATGTGTTTGCGGGTCAGAAAATCCTCCGAAAATGGATACCTTCACAAAAACTACCTGTAGCTTTTGAATGGCTTGATCGATTTTACAAATGTAAATTATTGTGAAAGCTGATTAAACAGACATCTAAAAATGAATGAATTTGGTAAATTCCGTTATGGTTTCTTCATAAAAAATCCCTCATTTGGTTGTACTTTTTACCTATATCGAATTTAGGTTTTATATACAAATGATTTAAAAATTGTGTAGTTTGACTAGTAAGAAGATCATTCATTTTAAAAGGTATGATAACATAAATGATTGAGGGGTGAGGCAATGCAACAGTAGAGGGACGGGGGTGGTGGACGAGAACGTTCTTTTCGCCCTCGTTAACCCCAAGTTCGTCGTCCCTTCCCTCCACCCATATCGAGTAGATAAGACATTCTAAACACGACAAAAGAATATCAACATATGAACCGAGAATGAGGACTATCGGGTTGATATTTACTAGGGGGCATCCTCATTAGGTATAACGGAGCAGTGGACGCAAATCCCCAAACGTCTCCCCTTCTCAAATAGTACCGTCACAGATCTAGAATAGATAAATAGCCTTTAAAATTGATATAATAGGTATAGATCTTACGAACACTGGTGCAATTTTAACTTGACGAACTATGTAGTAAATTTGGATTTGAACTTGATCTGCCTCACGTTGATCTCACAATCATAGCTTGTGTTGACTTCCAAAAGGGGGGCATTATTAAAAATGCTTACATTTTTCCTATAGATGCTGAAAAATAGGCCACGCAAGGAGTACCCGTTTTCATGTACAAATTAAATACGTATATGACGATGTTTCCATTGGGCTAAGAGGAGAGTCGTATATTCAAATGTAGTGCTACTTATGCAGAGATTGGGCAATGAAATAATACATAATGCATTGATAATGGAGAGCCATCGATCTAGAAAACCTATTCCGAGGCCAAACATAAAACAAACAAAATACATGAAAAGCAAAACAGTTACGAAGAATAACTAGCAAGTTATTGTCATATAGGCAATCGTTAAAACAGGTGAGATTTTTATAAACTCTTCTTGAAAGTCTCGAGTGAATTACAAAATCTGAGTCTGTAGGAAGTGAGTTCAGAGTCTAGGAGCAGATGCCATAAAAGCCCGGTAGCCATATGAAGACGAAGTTCGAGGAACAGAAAGCAAATGTTTCTATCTAGATCTAAGGTGACGTGATGAAATATGTGGTTTGAGAAGGTTGCTGATATAAGAAGGTGCCATATTCATGAAGTGCTTTCCAGGTGAGGAGGAGGAGTTTGAAGTGGATGCGATACCGAATTGGCAACGTGCAGACTTTGTATTTTTTTGACACAGGTGAAATATGTTCAAATGTTCTAGTCCTTGTGAGCATACGTGCAGCAGCATTTTGAGCTTGTTGAAGTTTACTAAGTTGCCGCTCAGTGATCCTAACAATGGAGCATTACCATTATCAAGGCCGTGACGTGACCAAGGCGCGTGAACAAAGTGTCGCTGCAGACAGAATCATCATCACGCACGTTACGGATCTGGCTAATGTTCCTAATCAGGAAGTAAGTGGATTTGCACACATTTTTAATGTGGTCATCCATGGATAGAGTGTTGTCAAATATGATTCCAAGATTACCGCATTAGCAAGAAGCAGAAGCACGAATGTTGCAGGAAGCAATTTTAGACTGTCAGTGGTAGGTTTTGTTTGATGATATGTGAAGGAATAATGATTAGTTAAGTTTGTCATCATTTAATTGCAAGTTATTCGCTGTCATCCATGATTTAATATCGTTTATACACAAGTCAATTCTAGACGAGTGGCAATGTCATCAGAAGGATTATCCAAGTCAAAAGATAAGTACAGCTGGGTGTCGTCAGCATACATGTGTACTTGTAAACCATGCGTCCGAGCTATGTTAGCTATTGGATATGAATATATAGTGAAAAATAGCGGACCAAGTACAGATCCTTGAGGGACACCGAAGAGGAGCTGAAGGAAAAGATGACAAAACAACCATTGATGTTAACAGCCTGCATTCGATCAGTTAGGTAGGAGTGGATCCATTTGAGTGCACTTTCCCTGACACCGAGAGAGGAGAGACGCGACAGAAGGATGCTGTGGTCTATGGTATCAAAGGCAGCAGATAGGTCGAGGAGAACCAGATACACATCACGCTTCTGATCAATACTGCGCAAAATGTCATTCTGAACACAGAGTAATGAAATGACTCTCTGGTTATGGAGTAATGAAATCCATCGAAAAAAGGTTAGATCAAGCTATCCAAATTTATTCGTACATGATTTAAATTAACTTTTCGCATTGCACTTTATTATATTACACCTACGTCTTTAGGTTTCGTATAGACCGTATTCAATATGACGTTCAGCCACCAGAATAGATTGGTGGCCAAGGATGCATCATCCAGTATACAATACATTTTAAAGCTTGTCATCGATACATGTTTAGCAGATTGTAAAGGTTATCATTGGGACAGGTAGAAAAGATTGTAGTACTGGAATGCGTATATCCACCAACATGGCTGGCTATTGAATAAGGGTCTATACCTTTCGATCAGTGTAGACATTAACTTATTATTATTTAAACTACCGAAAATATTTGTTTTATCTTCTCATCCTTAAAACCCGGATATTGTATTGTACCTTTTAAAAATGAATTATGATAAATAAATGCAGACCTTTATCATTTTTAGATTTTTTTTGTTGTCTACGTCCAATTGCCAAAAAATAATTAGATCTGGCATAGAATATCCGCTTATAAGCGATTAAATATTGCCCTAACACTGAATTGTTTTTGAAAACGGAATGCATTTAGTTTGAGAGGGGAGGAAGTCAAAATTCCTGTGACTGAGAATTTTAAAAAGTGTCATTTTGAAAATCGATCGGCTAATATTGATACAGTTGGGTTACTAGGACGACACAAATTTAGGCATCATTTGTTTCAACATACACACAACACACATTTAAGTCTACGCCGAATGGGGTACTTTATTTTGTATACTTACGGTCATTTCAAAAATCTATTTCACATTTTGGATTTCAACGGAACCCTAAATTATTGGGTGAATCTGGGTTTTGTCTGCATTTGGTCTTGTGCAATGGACCAGAAAAAAAAGCGCGTACGAGTTTCAAAATGTTCATAACATCACTCACCCATGCCAAGGATTGCTAAACACTCAAAATGTACGAACAAAATGCCTTATACTTGCAATGCTATCCAAAGCAAACAATATCTATATAATCTCTTATAAAAGCAACTGTAACTTCCTTCAAGTAGTACTTTTTCATATATTTTCGTTCAGCGTTGTTGTCGGTTTCCATAGCATTGGGTGTTCATTTGAAAAGGACATTATCCCTCTGGAGACTCTGGGATGGATTCACTTAGGGTCTTCCCAGAGCGTGACTATATCCAATAGGTAATACTAAATAGTACTCGTTGAAAGACTTAATAAAATCCCCAACACGGGTTAGTGAAGATTTTAAAATGAAAGTTGGTTTGCATTATCAGTAATGTGAAATCATAGCAAGCAGTCTTTCCGTTTCGACGTATTAATGCTTGCAGCATTCTGAGTCGTAAATAGACATGTACATAGACTCTCTCTCTCCGTGTACCGAGTGGCCATTTACTTATCCGTAGACTAAGTAGAATATCTTAACGGGTTTCACGGATTTTATTTTTAAAAGCTTCGAGAGATTCACTCGTTTCGCTACTATCTAATTACAAACTTAAGGTACTGCTTTGCGCAGCGTCGTTGGAACGTTAGCTTAATCTAACGTTAGGAAATCTGCGTAGGAAAGGTTGACATATTATCAAAATGGGACAAAATAAATTTGAGCTAGAGGCTATCTTCTATTTGTATAAATGGATTTTGTTGAGTTTGTGGGACAATCTACAAAGACTAGAAAACGAGGGGTACGTTGTCGAACAGAATTAGTTACACCAACTCAAGCCAATTTAACAATAAACAATATTCTGAATATCTATCATTAAGTTGAAGAAAAAATCATACTCCCGTTGTTTTGTAGAATCAAGATGAATTAACGGTTGATTTTAGTACATGTAGGTGAAACGGCCAGATCTTAATTTATTTCAGTTTGGCAAACTGTTTCGTAGCCTAATATTTATATCTCATATGAAGCTGTAATATCTGATTTGGAGATTCAAGCACTTCGAAAGTAATAAGATTAATTCATTTGCTAGATTCAGGTATGCACTTGAAATGTCTAATATAATCTATTGATGTCATTTTGAGACGCACCGATTAATATTGTAAGTCACCAGCGAAGTCAAATACAAGCGGTTGTTTTTTCAATACATGACGTATATTAAAGTTGGGCTATTACAAATGATAGCTAGTTTTCTGGAAGGAAAAACGTTTTGTTTGCCATTGTCTGACCAACCCTACTGCTCGTTCTGATCCTAAACTTTCTGTTTACTTTACCACTTCGATGACAATATCAAAGCTGCCATCGAATGTTGTTTATTTCCGTTACGACTATCCTTTGCATACGAAGTAAGTAAAACATCCATCTGAAGAGCGCGATGCCACTCTATTCCATGTAGATTAACCATTGTGCATCGTAGCTGACTTGCTTACATACAGGAGGAAACATTTATTAATCTATGATTTTAGGAGTCTTTGAAAAGGAAAGTTCTATAAGTCCACCGTGAAAGAGAAAAAATGAACTATTTTCAGGATATTCAGAGTATTAATCTTGGGAAAATTGAAATAAGTTGTTTTTAATTTTCTCTACATTTTTGACTTTTTTTCTTTGTAATTATGATCATCGAGAGAGAGATGATAATTTTCATGAATAAAGGTTAAAATTTAAATGATTGCTGCAAAATATGCTTCTATGGGAACAGCAATTGAGGGATAAAGAGTTTGGCAAAGTTGACAAATTTGCGGCCCACGATTGTCTTGAATGGTCCAGGAGTTCTACACATGTGCCTTACCAAAAAACCAGTCCTTACCTCAGATCTGGAGGAGGGCCACTATCATCGCACTCCCCAAACCAAAACAAAGCTGTCGACAACCCTAAGAACGACCGCCCAATATCACTACTGTGTGTTTATGAGAGGATGAACTAGCAGGATTTCGCCGTGGCCGGAGAAACTGTCCACCAGATTGTAAAATCACAAGACTTATTGAGGAAAGGAAAGCTTTGAAAAGAGTCGAAAGGCAGGCGTCATCTTGGTGGCTGTACTGCAGCATTTCCGACACCGTGTGGCACCAGGGCTGGACACTCAAGTTCTCGGACCTTCCGGTTCGTCACCTTGTACAATCATATGTAACATGCTCGCAAACCGTTTAGATTTATTCTCAAGAATCATTGATGGGCAGAGTAGCCGTCTGCTTCGTCTGAGGAAGGAACGGAAAGTACCCGTACCAAAGAATCGCTGGACGATCTTGCCCTTCTCCACTCGGGAACAGCAGCTGGACAGAAGTAGAAAGTGGCACTTTACTGCAGATATGCCCTACTTGCAGCATATATCAGACCTGGAGACTGAAGCTTGAGCGAAGCCAAGACCAACGCTACTGCCTTCCTTTCTCAACACCAAAGAGGCTCATCACCAGTTTCAAATCAACCTCAATGCAGCGCCTCTGCCATACAATTCCTACACGCCAACCTATCTGAGAGTGAAGATTGACCGGCAAGTTACATACCGGCAGCACCTCGAACCCGTATATTGCGCCAAGGTATCTTCGAGGATAAATAACCTCTTGTGCCGACTTGCTGGATTCCTCAGTGGGGGTGGTCACAGCCAAACCCAACGACTTACAGCCACCACCGCCTTGGCTTCTGGTATACAGCGCTGCTGGAATATGGCGCCCCCAGGCATGGCAAAACTCTCACACAAAGAAGCTAAACGCAATACTCAACGGACCTTGACGAAAAATACTGGTTGCCTCGGTCCCACTCATCTGAGTTCTACCAGGCTTTCAGGCATTGCACCTGCAGTGATTCGGATAGATTCACCACACGCACAAACTGGTGAATAAGGCTATGGTGGACAACAAACACCTGATGCATAACACTGTCCAAGAATCACACCAAACGGTAGACAGAGGGGGACTGTGCTCTCGTCGCTTCTTTCTGCCGACCACGCTGGGCCTAAAATCTCCAGCTCCCCATTCAACATCTTACAGACATGGAAACACTTGCCTGGCTAGATACTTTCAAGGACCAGACCAGCTCACTTAGAAGGATCACCTAAACCGGATTCGCACATGAGTCAGGTCGCTTCACCAGTAAAGGCACAGATGGGGCTGCGACCATCGCTAGCCTGCCAATGTGGTTCTCCATCAACAGGGGACTGCGGATCACATTCTCAATGAGTGCCCTACCTGTCGTCCACCGGTGGACATAGACCTCTCAAACCCCAAACCAATCAAACAGTGAGCTGGCTCCACCGTTACAAAATATTTAGCTGCTGCTTCATACGCAGAAAAAGATTTTGAGCTAGCTATTCTACCGAAGCTGTCAAGCCTCCCTGGGCGTGTATAGTGCACCGTTTTGAAAAACTTTGGGGTGGGCTCACTCTCAGGTCTAGTGAAAATTGTTCTATACAAATCAATGTCGTATCAGCCCGTCTGTTATGATGTGACGATTGCGAGGAATGCAGAATTCGTAGCACTTAGTTTTGTCGGGGCCGAGGCATATTGGTTTAGGTTGCCGTTTCATGATTGAACATGCAACTTATACTACCAAAAAATGCTAGTCACGCAAAAGTGACGGGCTTAATAGAAACTAGGATGGTACATATTTAACACGATTGAGATGATAGAGGTTTCATGAACTTGATGCAAGATCTAGAAAGCTGACATTAGTAAACCTAGTTGCGATAAACTGATTTAATGTTCTCATCATTCTGTTTGTAAATAAGGACAACCAATTATGAATTTTTCCCAACCATTTTATTGTAAGACAAACAACACTCTGGATAAAACTAGATTTGTTTTAGGGCACGTTTACATATGAAAAGATGATTTATTATAGCTTTTTAGTTTACAGTAGAGTAACCTCTAGTTTAACATCATTATCACCATGGACTACCCGGAAAGCTGTGGCCCAGTAGTAAGATCACTGAGTACATTGAAAAAGACATTCCAGGGGGTATAATATAGCGAGTTTAAAAAATATGTACATATTATTAGTAGAAGTTTGCATTAAGTACGAAGGGATTTAGGCCATGAGACTATAGTAGGTCTAATTCCCAAGTCTTTTTAAACAGATAGGACGTTCAATAGGTCATCCTCTACCCATTACGAAAACTGGATGGTGTGTTGACAGTTGAACAGATCAAGTACCTCTGATTTAGACGCTTACCTTAACCCTCGCTCTACAAGCCTTTTTTTTTGTACACATTTTACCACAGGGGGGGGTTGGTTACCATCCCCCCTACCGAGGAATTTCTTAAAAGCACCCGTGCTTATGATTTTTTTGATACCAATGGATTTAGCTATGGTCCTCCTCATTTTCCATTGATAGCAAAATAAGAACCAACTACATATGATGGCGTCACAATGGACGTCATCAAGTCGCGAGTCGGCAAAAATCGGACATTCATTTTCGACCGAAACGAAAATGGGAAAATCCAATTTTGCGCTAAAAAATCGCAACAAGGAGTAATCGGATTTCAGCCCGGGTTTTCAGCTCTAAATGATGGCATTTGGCTAGTTTTACATAAAAACATAGAGTTTTAGAGCCATATGTGCATAATATTTTCAACAAATTGCACCATAAAAATATCCTTGGGTGGGCAACACACCCCCATACCCTTCGACTTATTGGACGGGCATAGCCTAGCCCGGGGAAGGTTACCTCTCACATTTTTTTCGCTTAAAATGACCGGAAAGATGAAAAAATAAGAAGAACGATTACCTAGAAGCTTTTTCTTGGTAAGACGAGGGGTAAACTTGACAACGGGCCGCAGGTTAGAATATCGGTGAGCCACAGGACACTAATTATGGATGAATTTATTTATAAGACCTATTGATTAAAATCAGAATTTTCGTCTTCCCGTGATTCAATTGGAACTGGGCAAACTAAGCCGTGGAATGCTATTGTCCCTTGCGGAGTGGCCTTTGACAAATTACTACTGTATGTTCTTTTACAGTGAAGTTTCGAGCGTGCCCACGCCTCCTGGGCCCGTGTGTTGTTAGGGTTACCGTTGCCTTTGTAAGTGCAATAACGTCATGACACTAAAACTAAAACTGTCGGTCGATAGTCGGGACACAAATTTCTGATTCGTATTGATATTTATTGATAATGTAATTATCCATGTTGTAATATTTTTAACGTTCCACAACGATTTTAGTTTGGGGGACCCTTTGGGCGCGTTAACTTCCCCAAGACCATGAGTACATTGACCTTCAGGACCTTGACAACCTTGATGTTTCCTGGTGGCAGAGAAGAGGGGGGCTTGCGGATATGTGGCTATCGGCTTGAAAGCGTTTTTCTCTAGCAACGAATGTTCCCTTTTCAATGAATGCTTCTGTTCCTGCAATGAAAGCTTCCATTCTTTTGATATGGATCGGTTTGTCTGGGGTCAAAGTTCTGGGAATCAATCAAACTTTCTGAGCTGACATCCGGTTCAGATTTTGTCCATTTCTTTAACGGAAAACATCAAGTATGTTCAAGTCTTTCCGGAACGGTTCGGGTCTTCCGGAAAATCGTGTTTTTACGTTTTGGTTCGGAATATTTATTCTCCACAAATTTATATTATTTCGAAAAAAAATCTCTCAAAAAATTGAAATATTTAGCATATTTATAAAATATCCGCGCAAATATAGAAAACGTTCTAAAAAAGATTCTTTCTACAAAATATAGAAAATATTCCGAAAAAAAATTGTATTTACGCTTCTATAATAGGATAACGTTTACTTTTAGACAATTAAGAACCCCGCCTTCCCGATCAATACGGGATGATTTGTATAAACACCCGTGATCGTTTTATGTAAGGGGGGCCATTCTCCGTTTAAAGTGTTCAAGCTTGGTCTCCAAAATGAAAAATCAACATTAAAGGAATCCTGAAAATCATTGTTGAAAATCGTAAACTTAATATTCTCAGAACAAGAATAAAATTGCATGGGTGATCTTAAAAATATATCCGATTTTTAAATATTGCCTAAAGTAACACTAAAGTAAGGATCGTCGTAACGTATCTGTCGGACCTTTTTCTTGGTCGTGCTGTTCATGATTGAAAGTACTGTTTCACCGACTTTAGTATCTATAGTATCAATTAATTCATTACTTAAAGCATGGGATTGGTATTCGACTTTATGTTTCACGCGGTTGCAGAGCGTAGGGGGAGGGATGTAACGTATCAGGTCGCGCGTTATGAACGTAACAGGAGGGGTTTCTTTCAGACTAGGGCTGGAAATTGTTACGTTGACATTGAAACCAGATTTTATACAAAACATGATAATATAAATTGAATCTTCTCGATTTATCACTTATTGGAAACAGAGGTATCAGTTATTTTAGAATTTTAAATACATTACAAATTTATTGTAAACGTATCTGCTGTAATCTTGGCGACAGCTTCAGCGAACTCTTGCGAAACTTAATAATCCAATATTATCATGTTTTAAACTTAACATTAGTGCCATAATAGAGGCAACTATTAAAAATGCAATGTAATCTTGTGTATGCGCTCTTGGGTAACGAGCAGGGACACATTTTAAAGACAAGGATTTGGGCTGGCGACATGCCGAAAAGCAAGAATTATGCATCTTTAGCCTTATTGCTGATACTTTATTTCTCATCCGGTTACAACATCTAGTCCGGATCATTTTGAAAACATTA
>JAMKCH010052943.1:0-110816 GCA_023653785.1 Ophioderma brevispina
AATTTGGATCAGTACGTTTTATGATGCAATGGGAATTAAACTGATTGGATGCAGTAATTAATGAAATGTCTTCATTTTTGTGTTCCATTGTCATAATTTTTGGTAGAACAAGCACAAAATGTTTTTACATTTCATAAGGGGGGATCTTTAGAGTAAAAAAGAGAAAGACAGGGCTCGTTATGTCACTATCGAATTGCTCACCAAGTAATGAAAGGTTAAGCTATTGTCCTTCATAGATACCAAATCTTATCTACTTAAAGGTGCAACGCGATATTTTGAGGTACCCCAATATTGTGTAAATAGTAATTTCATATACAATAGATGCTCCATCGATTTAATACCTTGTTATTTGGCTACAGAAATGTCTTAAAAGAGAGAAAAAAGGACTTTGAGTTGCTTATATTCCAATAGAAAACAAGGCTGAATTTTGTATTTGCCTCCTATAAAAATAGAAATTTCACAATTTGTACCAAAGAAAGTTTTCAAGGCTTAATCCTTTTCGATGGGGATATTTGTGATGGAATGCTTTACATCAGAGCAAATCAGTATTCCAATTTTTTTTAGGACCCCGTTATGTGAAATCTCTCGTTACACCTTTAAAGTAACATGGCAATCTAACATTGTTCATATTTAGTAGATACTAGCTGCTGCACTGCCCTCCACTTAACCCCTTATTAATATTGACCTGCCCATTCATATGATCAAATTTGGATATGAAAAAACACAATCCTATATTTATCTCTAAGGCGACGAAAATAAAACCCTTTTTAGCGGGCCCGACCAACTCCCTATTTTTCAGTTTTTCATAATTTTTTTTTTTTGTTTTTCCAGAAAACAATGTTACAATCATCTGTTTTATCCCAAATTTCTCAATTTTGGCAAATTTTTCTTAGAAAATTTGTTATGTCCAACTATTTCATTTTTTTTCTCTATAGATTTTTTCAGATTTTGGGGCTATTTTAGGCCAATTTTGAGCTCCAGAAAAGAAAAAAAAATTAAAAAAGACCAAATTCGCCCGACCGACGACCCTACTCGAGGTCTGCGGTCCCGTAAAACAGGGTTTTTCTTTTTTCGTCGCCTAACCCTAATTTATTGAAAATTATGCTATTCACAACTTTATAGCTTTCTCTCTCATCTGCGAAGAAAATGTACAATATATTCCCCCTAATACAATCTACTTAAGATAACATGCCATCCTTTTGAATATAATACATGTCACTTTGGGTCTACTACAAAACGCATGTCTACTTATCACACCTGAAGATACATTCTCTTCTAATAGCTTGTATGAATCTACTTCCTATATTATGGTCCAACCTTACTCGCTCTTTTCTCGTCTTCCCACTACCCAATCTTCATCATTTTTCGTTTGAGTGATACCCCCATCCTCTCTACCGCTCCAAACACCACTGCTATCTCTATTTAAACATTCTCTTAGCTATTGAAACCATGCTATTTACAATATTTCAAACATAAGCTCTTTTACAATCAGTAATTAAAGTAACATATCTAAAAATCATCATCACGAAGCTATCGACTGACAGCTAGCATGCCATTCTATAAGACAAAACAACATGTCCCCATGCTATCCAACTATTGATTATTGGCACTACTTGAAGATCGCATCCTATCCTAATATGGATTTGTAGCTGAAGATAGCACGTCATTCTAATGAATCATCAATCACCTATCTACTGTAGATAGCATACTTTCCTAATATGGATTGTAGGCACCTACTTAAGATGCCTTTCTTCTGACTAATAGAGCATTTCCCCATGTTATCTACTGAAGATCACATGCTAACCTATACGAAATAGGGTAGCTAACCAACAATAGCATGTCCTTCTAGATCAGACATGTCACCTTATCTACTGAAGATAGCATAATTTCCTAAAATGGATTATAGGCATCTACTGAAGATGCATGACGTTCTAAGAAAAAGCATGTCACCTTATTTGACTGAAGATAACATGGCATTCTAAATCAACATATCACTTTATCAACTGAAATAAACAGTTAAAAAAATAAGACCCCTGACGAAGGTGCATTTTTCTGGAAAATTTAGGCTCCCTAACCTGTGTAAAAAATTTGATGAACTAACAATATACACTTTCTTGCACATGGTTTTAACATCGAGAAAATTGAGTTTTAAAAAAAACTTTTAAAGATTCTTTTCTCCCTTTAATTACAATTTTTATAAAATTTACAAATGGTAAACATTGTTTAATTTTTTATTAGCTACAACGTGGCAGTAATAATTTTTTGTTTGTTTTTTATTTTCTGCAAGTACAGTAATTGCCGTCCATCCAAGCAAAACTTTTGTTTTTGGCTTCCAAAACATTTACGATAATATGTTTTATGGAGATGGAAATTTTTTCTTTCGTTTCAGTAATGGTTTTGGCCCCAAAACCTTGCTTATCAAACACTTCAGAATCTTTGGCGCATCCTGTTGATAAGATTTCTCTCACAACTTGTTATAAAATTCCCAGATCCAGAATTTTGTTTTACAGTTTTCTATGGCACTGTTAAATGTTTACATGCATCAAAACGTAAAATCAAATTCATCTCAAACTTTAGATATTGAGCAATATTTTAAGTTGACTATTTCTTTTGTTCTAGTTTACATTTTGTAATTAATACTCAAAAAATATCTTTTTCAAAATCCTCTTACCGGACTTTAATGTATTGTTTAGAGTATTGACTCTGGTTGTTGGAAATTGAATGTTTAGTCATTTGCCCATGACTGTTTAGTTTTTTACTTACTAAACCAGTTTTTATAGTGTACACTTCTATTATCCCCTTCACCTTTTCAATAATTGGTGGGAAATATGGGAATTGTCATATTTCAGGAGAGTATTAGCTCATATTGCATCCTGTTCTCCCTTGTGCACTTCACACCTTGTTTACATGCTTGCCCTTTCATCAGAGTATCCCTCTAATCGGCTCATCCCACATTCAATCCATGTTCTGCGACTTCCTTGTAATCCTGATATCCTAGCTATTGCGATTACAAAATGCTGTGCATCCATACCTGTAGTGTAATAGCCACATGGTTGATCCCT
This sequence comes from Ophioderma brevispina, assembly GCA_023653785.1. Taxonomy (NCBI): domain Eukaryota; kingdom Metazoa; phylum Echinodermata; class Ophiuroidea; order Amphilepidida; family Ophiodermatidae; genus Ophioderma; species Ophioderma brevispina. Next base: position 3,063 of record JAMKCH010052943.1, read on the forward strand.
ATGTATTAAATTACATCGTACAATCTCTACTCTTTCTGTAGGGGCCAAAGATGGGGTGGGAGCTACCATGGTTGATCCCTATGTAATTAAATCATACAATTTTACTATTTCCCTAGGGGCCGCAGGATGGAGGGGGTACTGGATGATGTCAACTCTTATTTTGCAGTAGTTTTATTTCATGAATCAATACATGCAAAGGAGTTGCATTACAAATGTATTACTGCTGCATTAGAGTATATTCTGTTAGAAAAGGAAAAACATGTTCTCAGCTTCCCACTTGCATAAGTGTAAAAATCACATTTCTAGAAGTTTTTTAAGTTTTAAAGAGATTTTTAACACTTTTTAAAACTAGTCAAGAAAAAAAAAAAGAGGCAAAAAAAAGTCATCTAAAAAGCCAATAAACAAAGAACTTCTGTGTAGTTCATAGTTTTTTTTACTAAAAAAGAAAATGCTCTAGGAGCACTAGATGTTGAAAAGATTAAAATAGGCAATTATGATTAAATTGTCAACTACCAAAAGAGTTTTAAAAATACTCCAGCTGGGAGCAATTTCAAAATTCACCTTGTGACCTGAAAAGGTGGTCAATGGTCATTTCCATCAAACTCAATGTAAACCTATATGGGAGTCCATCTACCAAACATGTTTCATGATCCCAGCATTCAAGAATCCAAATTGTGAAATTGACCGTGACTTGGAAATTAGGTCAAAGGTCATTCTCCATCAAAGCCATGTAGACCTCTAATGGGCCCATAAACAAGATTCAAGATCCGCCTATGTGCCTTTTGAAATAACATGCACAGCAAATTTGGACATAGAGACAATTCACATGCAGACATGATTAGGACAATACCCCCTGCCATTCATAAAATGACCGAAAATAATGATAACAAAAAAGAATGTGCACTCTCTTAGCAGACAGCTCAAAATATAATCAGTTACTTTTGATTCATTTCCTGATTCATTTGCTTTTTTGATAAGTCCGATATATATAATGCACACATCAGGGGAGGGTGGCAAGAAATCCCAAATTTAGTCGTCGCCATTGGTTTAACACATAAAAGCAAAATCTTGAGGAAAAATTCCGAATTTTTTTATATGCTGTTAAGGAATATTTTCTTATTCCCAAGCCACTGGAGCTGAAGAATCAATCCACTTTAAGGGTTATTTCTGTTTATTTTTTTTTTTTTTTTTTGTATCAATAATTGATGAGGACGAGGTATGTGGGTCATGGGAACACTTATGACCAACCAACATAAAAGCACACAAATTGGTTTGTTGTTTGCACTCTGTATTGCTGTAAATTTCTTTTGATAATTTGGGTGAGTTGCTGGTGAGTGATACATTGAATGAGGCTTGGCCGCCATCATCTGGCACACATATATCTTCTCTATATCAGTTTCCATACGTTACCTGCTCTACAGTCCCTATCATATTACTCCTAAACTGTCAAATTTGAAAAATGGAGTATTGCCAGCAAGCATAATGATGCACAACCTGTGTATGTCACACAACACCCATACCCTGTTTGTCTTGCAAAGCTATGGTTAACATTTGCTGTAATATTTAAGTCAAGTGATTATTTCTACACCTACTGAAAGACTGATCAGTTAACACTTAAAGGGATGTGCAGCATTTTCCTAATTCCGAAACACCAAAAAAATCAAAAATTCATATTTGTTACTGGCATGGATATGCACACATAACCTACAAGTGGTTGGCTTGGAAAGACACTGCCGTACCTTTTATCTAATTCTGTAATTTCTATACGTGCGTATCAAAATTCCGACTTGAGATCAAAAAAGCCTTTCCCGTTGAATATTCCAGATTTTAAGCGTGATATTGTACACCATGATCAATACAGTTTGACCTCAAACACAAATATTATTGATCTTTGTTTATTCTGTACACAGTCAGCTTTTTATTGTAGATTTTGAGATGCCATCGCTGTATGTCTATTTACAGGAGACGGTATGGCAAATTTCCTCAAATATTTAATTTTTTTCACTATTTGGTTTGTTTCTACATTTCAGCAATTATATGGAATTGTACTGACTTATCCCTGATTTATAAGTTAAAAGAATTGCATTTCCACATTTTTTCGATTCTCTCACAATATTGCTGCTAATCCCTTTAAGTGTATAAGGGGGATCCATGAACCCAACATTTGTTTTTTCTAACGCCATTTTTTAACGGTAAATTACTTTCGCCCACAATTTTATGTAATTGCCTAAATATCAGTTGCACATATTTTGGTGGGAAAAAAAATCAAATTGGCCATGGCGTTATTATGCTAATTAGCAGCATAACTAAGCATTTTGATGGCGTTATTCAAAATTTGTTTTGCCCCTTAAATCGTACTGGAGTAACTTTTTAAATTTTTATTTCAGCAATGTAAATGTATTAACTTTCTCCTATTATGAGCTAAATTTTATGGAAAAAGTCCTTTGAGAAAGCGGTTTTTAATTTTTTGGCGGGGGAATTGGGTGAGCGTTGCAAAAATCGGTTTTGGACTGCCATTTTGAATTGGTACAACTGATTTTCATTTTTTTCCTCTTATGTGGTCATGTTGATGTACCCCATCAATGACCAGTTTGGGTAAAAAATTCCTCTAGCAAAGTGGTTTTCCACCCCCCCCCCCACACACACACACACACAAACGGGAGTGCACAAGACCTAATACACGTAAGTGTTAAGGAAGGTTTGACTGGCTGACATAAAATTATCCACAATTCAAATTTGTGCATAGGGATTGTAGAAATTCAGGGCAACACACTTAACCCCTTACTACACTTTGGTAACACCCTAGTTTTACGGTTGTTCTGATTTCTTGTTTAATTTTATGATTATAATTGTGAAATTTTCAAATTAACATAACTCCAAATTGTTTGGGGACCTTGGTTTATTTGCTGTACAAGAAGGGAATGAAGAATGGCACATGTAATGAGCATGTTAATGACATAAGCTGCATATCAAATTTCTTGGTTTCATTCTGTTCTCCTATCCTTAATGTTTTATTTCTTTTTAAACCTTGGTTAGTCATTCAATGCCAGACACAGTTCTCTTATGATGCCCAGTTGACACCCGACCACAGCTGTTTGACCCCATACAAATTGTCTTTTATTTTTAGAACAATTTTAAGCAGTGGCGACAAAATGTTGACAACTGATATAAGTAGGGACATGCAAGAGCTATCATCTCTGCAAAAATCAGACAAATCCATAGCAAGAATCTTGCCATATAGGCCTACAAAGGTCAAGATTTGTATGTTATAGCGCCCTCTATATGCCCATTTTCCATAGAAAGACGTGGAAAACTAGTTTTTTTTGCCCGCAATGAAATTTCGTAAAATTTACACAGAATGTAGTTAGTGGACTAAATATTCCAAATTAGTTGTCAAAAGTGTATCGCCGGCGATAATTTTTATTTTATTCTGATTTTGTCATAATAAATGAGACTTTCAAACAGCTGTGCAACTCTGAGAAATTAAGAGCAATGTATCTAAACAGGTGCAACTTTCTGTGGATGGGATCGATATCTTAAGGTATACCCTATATAAAGGTCAAGGTGCATTTCATGCTTCAATTGCCCAATTCTAATAGAATAATGGGGTGAGGGAAAATTGGATTCTAAATTAAATCCTGAATAAATCTCAACAAATGACCCCACAAGAATTTGAACCAGGACCTTTTCCCTTTGCACTAGAGGCAACACCTTAACCACATGCACACTCCCTCGATCCGATATGACTCTCATTTAGGATCAAAATTCAGCTCATACTGTATGATTTACTAAGCTGCTCCCTGCACACACTGTAACTGTACCTTGTGGCCATTGTATGCAAAAGATATGGTTGATGAGACCTCAAGAACAACGACAAGATTGAGCAGTGATTCCTGCGGACTTCAATTTGCTCAAAACCCATGGGAGAAACCTCTGCATTTTTGTTATACCATTTTCGAAATCAAGATGGAAAATGTCACTTTCGAAATGGGAAGTCAATTATTTTTTTTCTGTTTGTATGTGTTTTTCATCTTGCATAACAGGGGCGGATCCAGGATTTGAAAAATGTCAAAATTACCGGGGGGCTGAAAGGCTGAACTTGTCCAAAATGGGCTGATTTTGCAAGATTTTGCAGAATTACCGGGAGGCGCGCGCCCCCTCCGCCCCCTCCCTGAATCCGCGCTTGCATAAGCATCTTATGGTGATTTGGGATGCATATATACATACACACATAGTAGGCATGTTAAGAGCAGATTTAAATTTGGGGTAAAGATAACCATGCCCCTGTGATTTGATTTCTTGGAAAGATCTCGCCTGACTTGAACCATAAGGATTGAAGGTGGAATGACCTGACTATTGCATATAGAAGCTTACAAACCACTTTCTTTATTATGCAAGACTTGAAGGCTAATGCACTTTGTGGCTTTCTATCAAAGTAAACCTGTTATAAAGTTTTAAACAAACTGAACACATTGATATACGAAGACATTTATTAAAGCCACAATCATTTTATTTTCAAATTTGGTATGTCCAATTTTTGCTTCTAACTGGGTGAGTAGCATCATATCAACAAAGTATTATTGTCATTTGCATGATACAAACATTAAAGCGGCACTGGCACATTTTCACAAAATGTTAAAAATTCTTTAATTTGCTCTGATAATTTAGGCCAATCGAAGAATACAGATATTTACACATAAAAATAACATACCCAAATGAATAGGGCATTAATAAGAGGCTAAAGACATCTATCTAAGTAATTTGTAGGCTAAGTTTGCCATAATTTTAATCAACAAATGTGTCTGTTACATGAATATCACAGACCCATACTCATTGATATTGAAACCATAAAGATCACAGACTGGTCAAACAGGGTGCATGCCTTTGAAATCAACTCTGACGTGTATTTTCTTGTGTTAAACACCATTTCTGTTGTCTGTTGAATAAATAACTCTGGAGTCATTTTATTACAAAACTGTTCCGTTTACCCGTAAGGGCGCTGATTTGGTCTTAATCATTTCGGGTGAGGGTTAATGTATATAAAAGCTTTACAACCATTCCAAAATATCAATTTTGAAAAATCTTCAGGGTGCACTCTTGTTGCTCATGGAGAAGTACGCATCTTGTAATTTTTTTCATGACGGTGACTGGTAACATATTTGATCATATAGCATCCACTAACAGCATACTGGCACAATGACCTATCTTAGGTATTTGCCTCTAGAGCTAGGATTCCCATGTGAGATTTGCTCTTCTGGTCATGAGAAGATGAACTCTAGACTCATTAGTATGTGATAATGTCACTGAAGGGCAGCAATGCATTAACATCTTTCTATACAGCACCTGATAACCTGAGAAATGTGAACGGACCCTTATGGTACTTTCATACTCCATCAAGTCAAAGACCTTTTCTTCAATCCTAGCTCTTAACACAGCTTTTTCTGATTACTGCATAGCAGGAATTTTTTCTATTGGTTTTATTTTCATCTTTTCACAGCTAACTGAATTTAAAAAGCCAATGAAAATATTTTGACTCATAACCTATATGTTTAATGCTAAGATGTTTCAAACCAGGAATTGAACAAACTGCAAATCTGTTTCAAACTGTAAAAATAAAATAAGTACTGTAGCTAAACCTCAGGGAAGAGATTGGGACATAATGCTCCACTCCTCCTCCTCTTGTTAACAACCAAGTTCTGATATGTTTCATTTTTGTATCATCATCCATCAAACATGAAAAAAGACCGATGGTCTTACATCCAAGGAAGAAACATATCTTAACCTACAGCAAGGTCATGCTTGACAAGCCAAAACAAGAATAGGGCAGATTCCATGGCTGCCACCTGAGGATGATATCATATCATGACCCGCAGCAAGGTCATGGCTTTACAGACAACACAAGAATGAGGCAGTTTCCATGGCTGGCACGAGCAGGTGTTTTCATTATTAGAGAGAAACACTAATATGATAAAAGAAAAAGGGACGTAGAGAGGGGATAAGCAATCGCAATGGATGCCCATGGGAAGGTTGTGTATTCACATGTTCATTGACGTACATCATATGTTTTGGAGGCAATTTATTAATGTTTTGTTATATAGTGATGTAATATGAATCTTGGTTTGTTAGGGGGAACTATGATTGTATCCCTAAATGGTTGCAGACTATGAGGCCCCTATAGGTTCTAATTATACATCAGAACACATCCTAGAGTCAGAAAACCGTTTATCTTGGTCTGTGGTAAAAATCCGAAATTTCAGCTTTGGTTAATATTTGATTTCAAAATAGGGCATCTTTGGAATACAATGGTATAATGTTGAATTTACGGGAGAGAAAGACAGTCTCACTCATCAATAAGGTTAAGTGTCATGCCGAGCAAGCTCAGCGCGGAGTGCCCATCTTCTTCCGTGGGTTGTGCCAGACTCCTCCAGGTATGTTGGTGTTGGGGGGGGGGGGGGTTGCCACTCGACTCCTGAACTTTGGGTTTAGCACATAAAGATCATTGTGTGACCTTCTTAAGAATTGAATGCCATTGAATGGCGTCAGGTGAAATGTCCATCTCAATTGATCTGTTTTTTTCTTTATGGTGGTGAGTGGTATAAACTTATAGGTCTACTTCTTTGCAAATTGGACCATTCTTTTCACCTACAAAATCAATTGTAATCAGATAAACCGCTGGCGCATTAGTCACGGCCCTATTCCATGCAATCGACAGGTCCAAAACTTTTTCCGCCTGCCCATCAGTGTGAATTATTATAAATGCACAATTTCATTCAAAAGAGCCTTACTTACAAGCGCGAGTCACAGGTCAATAAAAAAAAATAAGACATTAACAAAGGGCGTACCTGGGGGGGGGGGGGGGGGGGGGGGTGGTTGGGGGAATGAAAGCCCCCATCAAAGTTCTCAAGAAAAAAAGAGGAAGGAAGAAAGAGGAAGGGGAGAAAGAAAAAAGGAGGAACAGCGAAGGAGAAAAGAAGAAAAAGTACGTGGGAAGAAGTACGCAAGGAAAGGCGTTTTAGGTCTTGAAAACCCTAAAACCTCAGGAGATTTCGGGGCTCTGCCCCATGGACCCCCGGGCGTTGTCCCTGGACCCCACCAGGGCCATAAGGCGGGCCCCTTGGACCCCCCCGTGAGTCGCTCTGCTCGCTCCGCTCATCATGGTTTGAACATCTTTAGTCAAGCCACTCAATAACATTTCCTGGACACGCCTATGTATACAATGGTACCTTTATAACGGACACCCATTTCCTGCTAAACCAATTTAAAGGACACATACACCACATATTCTTTCTTTCCACAATTATTGCTTGTTAACTGCCTTTGAGACTCCCGTAGGCATGATACTAAAGGAATCTTATCTAGACATATCATGTGTATACTAGTATAGGTTATTTTTTTTTGTCGAGGCTATTAAAATGCCAGGCATTATTCATCTTCAGTTAGGAAAGGGCGTAAAGGTTACATTGGTCTATGTTGGTCTGATGGTAAAATTTTATTATTTTGTATGTATGATACCAAATCGTGTCTCATGTGGTTGTAAAATATGATGGCTTGCAACCTTTCCACAAAAAAGTAAGCTATTTTGTGATATGTTTACTTTTACGCTAATTCAAAGGCATTAGAGTTTGTGATAAGTATTTTCTTTTTAAGTGCAATGGTATTTTCACACCAAAAAAAAATAAGGGCCTTCAATGTGCTCTCAAATGATAGTCTAAGACCTTGGAAAAATACGAGGTATATTACAGAATATTACAGGACTCGTTCTCATCGATATTAAAACCGCAAAGGTTACCGACCGAATCAACTCCGATGCATGTTTTCTGGTGTTTAATACCACGATCCGTTGTCGAAGAAAATCACTCCGGAGTGATTGTTTATTATAAAATGGTTCTGTTACCACGAAGGAGACAGGGTCTGATTTGGGCTTTAAAAGGGGGGGTGACCCTTTATTTAAGTCGATGAAGTTTTTATCTGGATAGAATGGACTTCACCCCAAAAACTCCATCTGTAAATTTTCGCACCGATATTTCAATCCGTTTTGATGCGAGGACCTATAAAAACGTGTTTGTAAGCCTAGAGTATGCGTATAAATTAATATTGGTCGACCAAATACCTTCATATACTTCCAAACTAAACATCCTGGGCCCTAGATTCACAGGGTAAATGAGAAAAAATAGATCAAAATACCTCAAATCACCTAAAAATTCTGCCATTGAGAGTGGAATGGTGTGCATATCAATGCTTAAAATCCTTATCTTTGGAAATTCTTCTATCTATGATTTGCCTAAACATGCATAAAGGCATGATGAAATTCATGTTAAATGCCTGCTTGAACACTTACAACCAAAATTAAACTGGCGTTAACTATTTTCTAAATAATTAAGGACACTCATAAAAATGTCAGTTATCAATCAGCGCGACTTGCACAACTGCGTGACCCCATGGCAAATTGTCTTTTAGTTTTAGAGCAATTTTCAGGCAATGGTGAACAATTGTATATTATCCCTGCACAAAATACGAAAAATCATGACAAGACTTTGCATATAGGTGACAAAGTCATGTTAAATGCCTTTCTTGATACACTCCCACCAAAATTAACCTGGCGTTAACTCCGTTCTCTAAATAATTAATGAACTCATTAAAAAATGTCATTTATCAATCCCTTCCGCGCGACTTGCAAAACTGCGTGACCCCATGCAAATCGTCTCTTTTAATTTTTAGAGCAATTTTAAGCAATAGTGAACATCAATTTTTCTATTACCCTGCAAAAATTTGAAAAATCCATTTCAAGAATTTGATAAAGGTGGTGGATTGGTATGTTATAAAGCCACCTCTATATCCCAGTTCCATAGAAAGGATGTCTAAAAACTTTTTAAGAAAAATTATATTGGCCCGCAATGAAATTTTCATAACAATTTACAAAAGGAGTCGTTGGGTGAATAATCAGAGCAGTTGTCAAAATGGTGTCTACAGTTGATATTTGTTTCAGACTTTCAAACAGCTGTGAAGAGGTTCAGAATCAGACATACTTTCACATATTGAACCATGAACTTCAGTTTAGTTGAGTGCCTGTATAGCGCAATGACATAAATAAAATATTATGACTGCTTATTGATGCCATTTTGCTGTCAAAGTTTGCTGGAGGGCAATAGACGGCCTTTCCAGCATCCCTGGAAACACCAGTTATTTTTCACATATTTGATCTCGTCCATGCAAAAATAGCGCTCACTGCGCAAAATTATGGGTTGCACCCACCAATTACATGCAATGCGATTATCTTGCTTCCAAAAAACTGTTGTTGGGAAATTGGTTGTTCGCATAGGAGGAGAGGTATTAGTTTTAATGACACATCCACACTATCCATGTCATTTTAGTGGAACGAAGTTACTTTATTTAAACTCCACTTTTATTATTCATATTAACATGTTAGGGGAAGAAAGCAAAGTGGAGAAAGCAGGATGAAACGGGAGTACCCGGAGAAAACTGCGGAGGCCGAGTATGGAATGGAAACCAAATGCACATGAAATAGCAGGCCCAACCGAGGATTGAACCTGGACCCCACAGGTGGGCGAAGCAACGGGGACCCAGTGCACTAACCCGGACCCCCCCTCGTTCAATGTGTAAAATGCCTAAAAGTGCAAAAAACAAAGTACCTCTTCATGCGATATTAATCTTACAGAAATGTAGAAGATAATAAAGGAATAAAAACATTCAAGGTAGCGATGTTTTGCAAAATCTTGAAGAAAAAATCCAACAATTACCCAACAATGTTACAATGCATTATTCACTTGGCACCAGCTATTTCACTGACATTTCAAAAGGGCAATGTTAGGATTTTATGAGGGCACATAGAAATAAATCACTAGTAATTCTGCCAATCAAAAATGAGTATAAAATGAATTGAGAATTTGTAAAAAAAACATTTGTTATCGAGAAAAAAATCTCCTGGGATAGATAAGAGGGTATATTTTAATTAAATTGTACCACCAAAGTTGGTTTTGCTGACATTTCCAAAGCTCAATGATTTGTTTTCTTTGTTGGTGTTTGTACAGCATAGCACAACCTCACACAAATGCATAGACTAAATACTATGCACTCTCGTAAATCAAGGTATTTTGGTGTGCTGTTATTTTCACAACATTTTGCAAACACATTTATAGCAGTTTAGTTGATTTTGCAAAAGGTAACAAGCATCGCTAATCTCTAAGCTATATTAGGACAAACAACCATTTTTTGCAAGAAATTTTTACATTGACAGGCACTCTCTAAGTCATGAAAATACCTCACCCACAACTAAAACAAACTTATTAACAGTCTCAAAAGCTTGAGGCAGAAAATGTCATCTGTGAATGGTGCAATTACTTGAGTATGGTATCAGCATGTCACTTATAAAGACATTTATCTCAAGACATTCTGAACCCTGCTAAGGTTGCAAGCAATATGAAGGGGTTCAGTGGGAAAAGCAACAGAGCCTGAAATGAGAAAGTCAATTTCTTGATTTGTCTCACGACATTGTGAGCTCGGCTGATGCAGTATAGTCATAAGCCACAAAAAGTCAGTAAAGCATTTGCAACGTGTACAACAAACCTCTCCCTACTCACCTTATAAAAAATATTCGTTGCAATTGTTATCTCAATTTAGTTAAAATGGCTGAATTGTTTCTATGAACACTTGCTTATTTTAATTTGATAACACAAAATTTTTATGCTTATTTTTCAATCCAAAGTATTTATCCACAAATGTTACAAAATATTTTAGCAAATTGTCAATCCCAATCTCCTCCAAACCTGAGTTTTTGCCATTTTTTTTAAAAACCATGTGGTAAGCTATATTTTAATAAAAGATGGGACAAACACAGGATAACTTTTTCTTCCTTCCAAAAATTAGCCTTCAAATTTGACTTAAAAATTTTCTACCAAAATTGTCCATCCCAATTCCTTCAAATATGTGTTTTTGCCAAAATGTTCTGTAAAACAAAACACCAGTAAGTCATGATTTTAATACCTAAATCATGGAAAAAATAGTTTGGTTACACTCGATGCAATATATTTGAACCATCCTCATATTCACAACTGAGATCGGAATTGGGGTGAGTAATGTCAATTAGAGCAGATGTATTCCCCTTTACCATATCATTCCCCACCCCCTCATCAATCAATGTTGGGGGACCTTGCGAGGCTGCTGACAACATGATTAGATGGAACACATGCCTTGGGGAAGAGGGGTAAATTCTTTCCCTTACTCAGAAAAGGGTTCCAACATTTTTTTTCCATGGATGGTAATAAACTGAGACAAACCTTTGGCAATTCGAGCGGTTGAGAATCAGAAGGACGTAATTCAGCACTAAAAGAAATATTAACAAATTTCTTTAATTTGCTTGTCATAATTCAAAATTTTTCTTTGTTTACTCGAGGTTTATATAATGTTGCTATACAGTACCATATATGAACTTTGATATGTTTTACATGTGAGTAAATGAATAGATTTGACTTAGTAGAAAATATTCAACCCAAAAGCGTTTATTACAGCAGAATTAAGAAATTCTGTAATATTTCTTTAGTGCTGAGTGACATCATTCTGTATTCTCAACCCGCGATATTATTGGTTCACAGGTTTAAATAAATATTCAAATAGAATGTATCTTATTTTGATAAATTTTTCAAGAAATCTCTGAGAGTATCCAAAGTAATTATAATATAAAAGTTCTACTCTCTATTGCAAAAAGTACTGTAGAAGGATTGATCACATTGATTATTCCTAAAGGTTATAATCTGCTTTCATTTTATCCTCAACTGGCGTCTGATTTTTCTAACATTTCATAACACTTCAATGATCTTTACAAATGCAACCAAAAACCATTTGAAGGGGAAATGGCATCAGCTACTTATTGACAAAGTCAAGTAATGCTATTATTTTTGCCATTATTGAAAAAGGATTTATGTTATGTGTGATTCGGTCTCCACATCTCCTTCACATGGAAACATTATGACCAAAACATCTGATAACAGTAGTTATAGTGACACAACAAAGATGTTTACTATATAGGCCTTATGAATGAGGTGACACATTGGAGACATCTATTTTGTTCATCATAGACGTTTCACCCCGTGCAATTAAGATACAATTTGAAGCAGTGGCAACACAATTTGTGAAAACGGATGTAAGAGGGGACATGCTGATGCAAGCGCAAAAATTAAATACAAATATATTGCGGGATCTTGCCATAGAGCTACAAAGGTCGTAACTTCTATGTTATAGCACCCTGCCAATTTTCCATAGGAAGAACGTGTCTTGTTTAAATAACTAGATTTTTTTTACAGCAAAAAAAATTATATTTGCCCCGCAATGAAATTTTCATAAAATTTTACACAGAATGTGTTAGGACTAATCCAAATCAGTTGTCAAAAAACTGTGTCGCCGTGGATAGTTTTTGTTTCATTTTTGGGTTTATGTATTCATCAATGAGAACTTTCAAACACCTGTGTCATAACATCAAATAGAAAAATTTCATGCCTTGAATTTCAAGGTAATGAGAAAAATGTGATTTTTTTCCTGATACCTAAATTTCAATGTGATGGAGATAAGGAGGGGGGGGGGGGGACAAAGTTGTTGATCGGATCACCCGTGGTTTAATCAAGAAAAAAAAAACAACAATCCAAAATTCCCAACTGAAATGCAGTTACCCTTCAGCCATTCGTCAATATAAGTGTTGATTATTTCTCCTCCAAAAATAGCCCTCATATGCTTACGTCATCGTATGGTAAATATATTATAGTCAGAGGACTCCCAAACTGGTCAATCAATACTGGCCGGCTTGAAACGTGGAGATACTACAATCAAAGACGGACCTTTAAGTTATACCGTGAGGCACCTTAAAGGATATTCCACTTTTTGTGACTGTACAAGAGCCAGTAGCTACTAAGAAAACTGTTAATACACCCCATTTCAAAGGTCAATCCTCAAATTTTAGTATAATTACATCTTTTTTTCCTAACTGCCAAATAATCCATCACTTTGGAAACCCACTATGATATACATATTACTTGCACTATATTAAGTGTAATAGCATTGAAAGGGTTAATGGTAATAAGAAAAGTGGGGTTACTGATTAAGGAGCTAGCTTCTCTTGAAATTCTGGATGAATTCCTCAGTCAATGATTTACAAATGTAAACAAAGACACTGATACTGAAATTGTGTTCATTTCATTGAAATAAAGAGAAGTTTCAACACAAAGTGCTAGACATTGATTTTCTGTTTGTGATTTGTTCCCCTTTACTTGGCTAAGAAATGAGGTATATGGAATGGTGGTTGCAGGAGGGGAAATTTGGCCTTGTATAGCTACCGCCTCTGCTGAATAACATTTGGTGGGAAGAAATAGTAACAAATGCTAAAATTTCTGAAAATAATATATATGATGTAAACAATATGGTACAAAACAAGGATAAAATAATATCTAAAATGTAAGCTTCCACTTTAGATTAAGATTAATAATTTCTAAAACATGAAACCGATATAAGTCACTACTAACAAAACATGCGAACTGATATTAGTCACTATACTACAACATCCAAGCGTTGAAATATGTAAACATTGCATGGGGGGACTACAAAGGACACTCCGATTGTCGTAGCCCTACATGAGCCACATAATACTAACTTACAAGAGCATGGGTGACATAACAGATAAAAGCGCAGGACTCATGATATAAAACCCATTGTGCAAAATATAGTGAGTTCGAGCCCAACTGCAGTCAACATGCTTGTGTCCATGGAAAGATACTTAAATCCCAATTTCCTTATTGACCCAAGCAAAATTGGTGAGTGTTCTGGAGAATTATTATAATCTAAGTGCTGATGGGATGTGTGCTTGCCCGCTAAGGGTCAGATGAAGTAAAATGATGTGAGGATTCTGATGGCAGTATATTTATAATAGGCAACAGTGAATGGAGATATATAGCGCAAACTAAGAAAATAAAGCAAATTATTACTATTAACTTGTAGTATCCGACATTTTAAATACAGCTATCACTAACAGCACAAGAGGACCCACAATGAAAGGGCCATTTTATATAAGTATATTAATGTTATCTGTCAAAACAAAGGCTTCCTTCATCATTTTGGAACCTTCCTTGATATACCACATGTACTTAATAACATGGTACAAGAAAAAATGTGAATAAGCGTGCTATTCCAACTAGGATCCATCTTCAGTCAAGGCTTTACAAATATAAACTAAGACATCGATACAGAAAATGTGTTTCACCGAACCACATTTGACAAAACATAAAGGTCACGTCGGACAACAACGGCTAGGACATTGAGGTTTGAATTTTTTTCTTTCAGTTTCACATTAATGAAAAGAGGTCTACAACAATGGCGGATCCAGGAGGGGAAATTTGGCCGTGTATTACTGCCATCACCCCTAAATAACATTTTGGGGGGAGGCAAAATTAAAAAGCAAGCAAGCTAGAAATTGAAAATTAAATTTTTCTTTTTTTAAAAATTATAATTAAAGAAAGTTTAACTTTAACGCAATATAAAAAGCATTGCATACAAACATAGAAAGCGTCTGACTAAGAGTCTATACCACTTCCGATACTCTTCTATATTTGCCTCTCCCCCCATATTATCTGGTCCGCCTTGGGGGTCTGAACAAGGATTTGTAGAAGTTTTTTGAAAGCTTACATTTTCAGGACTATTCGCATGTCACCGTTCTGAAAGATAAACATAAAGTCTAGTCAGAAATAAATTAATCTATTAAAGATGCATTCAGAGAATTTCATCAAATGGTCATTTGGTTTTTGCGATTGAAAATTCCTCTCTGATTGAAATTGCAACAACCTATATGTGGAGTGGGTATATCTTATGACCTAACGGCTTCTAAACTCACTCGCCTCTCCTATTTTGTGGGTCCCATAAAACTGATTTACTTTGATGTAGTTTTGCAACTTTCTTAAAAGCATTGGGGTTGGAAAAGTTACTTACTGGGTGTGCATATTGAAAATTACTTAAGACAACCTATCAATGATGCTTTTTGCAACAGGATTTGAAGAATTAAGGTACTCTAGGATAATAAGAAAGGGAGTGACTATCAGCTGGTACTTTTAAACAATGGAGTTTGAGGAAAGTATTTGTGCACAATGAGACTTAGGGTGACCTATCAACTAATGCCTGTTAAACAGGGTTAAACAGACTCGGAGATTTCAAAATTAATTTTTTGTTTGTAGTTTAAAAAAAAAACGCGTGTTTTTTTGTTTTTAATGCTTAATTCAAAATGTAGAGATGAATCAGATTTTCGCTTTTCATTGCAATAAATATTTATATTACAGTAGAAAAGTGCCCATGGGATACTGGTGTTATAACAAACATTCTGGATCCGGAAACACGTTCTGATTTTCTATGTGAAAGATACGTTTTGACTTAGCTATTTCACACACATGATTAGATGTGGACAGTATTATGTAGATCCCAAAACATGATTTCGTTTTTGACAATTGGGCGCCCTCCTCAGGAAATCTCTGAGCAGCCTTTAATGAAGTAAGGTGTATGTCATATGATATTTAGGTTGACCCTATCAACCTGATTTTTTATCCCATGGGGTTGGGGTAAGGTAATGTGTACATACGAGACTTATGGTGATCTATCAACTGATATTGTAACAATATGGGTTGGGGGTTAAGTTTTACTATGAGAATTATGGTGATCTATCCAACGATCTTATCAAAACAAAGGGTACTTTATGTATGTGTGCTTCATTGTGATGGGTTTTAGGTAGAAAGGTACTATATAAACACAACACTTACTTGATCTCTCACCAAAACCTTTAAAATGGGGTTAGGAAGTTGTATGCATATGAATTTCGGTTGACCCATGGCATAGCCGGTGGGGGCGAGGGGGGAAGAGTGTCCCCTCTGAATTTTTTTGAGGGGAAAATAAACATGGATATTCAGGTTTAATCAGGCCCTTTTTTCGGATTCTTTTTGTCTCTGCGACCGGGAAATGTTTGCTTGTGATCAGGACATTTGTTGCACTACTGGGAAATTGCTCCTCCCTCCCCAGACCACCACCGGCCTGGCTATGCGCCGGGGTTGAACCTATCACGTGATGCCTTATAACATGGGGTTTGGGGAATTAAGGTACTGTATGTAATGAAGACTGAGGTGACCTGAACAACTGATGGTTATACAGGGTATGGGAACGTCAAGGTACCATATGCATATGGGACCTAATCGTGACTATACAATTGAAACTTTCACTGATAACATTTTCTTTACACTCTCGGAATGCACCTTTAAGTATAACAAAATATAAATGAATATAAAGAAAAGATTACCAAATTCTGTCTGTGCTTGCAACCCGTGTTATGTCACTATTTCAGGCTTGTGAGGTCTTGTCAGCCATTTTAAGAACTAACAAATGCTACAAATTTTATTTCTTTGAAAATAATGTAAATAAAGAGAAAGAAATTATGGCACACAGGTCTTAAATACTGAAATCAAATCTTGAACAAGGAAATACTTAAGTGAGCAAAATAGGCAATGAAGTAAATTGGAGCTGGAAAATGTAACTGAGCTGGAAAATGTAACCTAGCTTTTAAATCTCAAATTGCAATTGATGGAGAAATATAAGGGTGAGATGAATGATACCACAGTTTGATAACAAATGTCCCAATTAAGAGTTGGTATGTATATTTCTTTTATACAACTGTCTCTCAATTACTTACCACCTTCTTGGCTTTTTCGGGTGCTGCTGTGGTTTTAACGATGGTAGCAGCTTTGCTCTGGGTAGGGGTTGTTCCGCCACTACCACCGCCGGCTCTTGCTGCTTCGGCTTTCAACCTCTGCTGGACCAAGTGGGCCGAGCCACCGGGTAGTTTCCCGGCTTTATCCAGTTTCTTCAAGATCTCATCCTCACTGATTGCTTTCAGCTTGTTCATCTTTTCCATCATCTCTGGGTCCATATAGATCGCCATGGTGTTTTTATTACTTGTACAATACCACAAAAGAATTTGAAGATGAAATTCAAGAAATGCAGATTCACAGGCAAAACATGAAGAGGAAATATACAAAATTCATGAGAAGTTGTGCATATATGACGGTGTTTCTAAGGCATTTAATTCCAATCTAAGAAAATGATTCCAACAAGTTAAATATGATTCCACGATATTCTTGCAATAGAAGCAGTAGTAGTAGTAATAGTATACTGAACTAATACCCAATTGTATATGACGTCACACTTCCACGGCCACTCCAGGGAAAACCTCATTAATGTTTAATCAACAAGTTACCGCCAAGCGAAGGTCCTTGGGGTGCTCTTGCTACTGATGTCATCAAAAAAATCAAATTAAACTAGAAAATCGCTCCCACTCACGTTTCAACTAAATAAGTGACATCACATTGACAGCCACATACTGGTGTGTCATTACACACCTATTTTATGTATATGTGTGTGTGTGAGTGAGCGTGTCTAAATTACTCGGAGGTAGAATATATAGAAATGCCTGTTTAAGAAACAGATGTTGTCCTAAAAGCTAATACACATTGCTAAAAATTATTTATTGCTCTACATGAGGCGAATGGGTCGAATTTGTGGTTGATTGATTAGACCTTGTAGCCTTATTACAATAATCTGACAATCGGAGGTATTTAAGTAGTGAAGAAATGAATGATCCTTGTAAGAGCGGTAAGACCTTTAAATGATGCGATGAAGGATACAAAATATCACCTTATCTGCTATCTTCAGTAGACAGTTGTTAAAACAGCCACAATACTTGAGCAATTTGACATCTAGAAATGTTTCTCTAAAGTTACACAGCTGGTTTAGGCAGGATGCACATGTAGAACAGACTACACTGTCTAGAGCCAGGATTACATCAATTGATAAACTTTCCTTGGTAGAATATGCTGATTGTGTGATATCACACATGTATATTTATTTACACTGAGCGACAATACACAGCTTCAAAATTTTAATTAATTTGATTGCGGCTACCAGATGGTGTGCTGTTGATTAACTGCTTTTGGTTGGATATTATAAGCTCTCCTTCGCAATTACGTTTGCAGTTTATGTTGATCTTACTGCCAAAAGCCACACAAAATATGTCAAAGTATTTATTATTATCCAATGCGACTGTCAACCCGCACAGTTGATATCAGCTTACAGCGGTGAGCGAGCTCAATCCGTAGCACGGTACAGATGCTCCGTGGCTTAGCTAACTTATCTTCCAACAAGACTGCTAAAGCCGGTACTGCCAAATCCTTACCTGAGGCAAAAATAATTACATCAAATTGGTTGCAATGATTAACCCTGGGTGTCTGCTGGTATCAAATGCCATTTAACAAACAGACGTAAGCCCTGGTATGTACACTGGACTGCTTACAGATGTTACACGAATAGCTTGACCCGTGTGATGCAAACCACCACGTGGGATATGTCAACACGTTCCACAGAGGTTATTCTCTCGTGTTGAGGAAATAAAGGCTCCAGAATAAGTAGGCTACTTATTCAATCAAAACCCAGCAAATTTACAGCTAGCATTAAAACTCAAAAAAAGTTGAAGCAAATGGGTAATCCCATCCTTTTCTGCATAATGGCACTGAATAGCATAGACTTCTTCGGAAATGAAAAGTATGTGTAACGCATCAACAATTGATACATGAGACAGATTATGTATCCCACACTTGTTTAGCTCTAGTGAAAAGAGGTAGTTGTAATGATACTTCACCCCTATCGAGGTGTTTGATTGACGTTTGATGAAATTCCTGCCTGGTAATGAAAAACAATCCCACGGTTCTCCCCACACAGTCTCGTGCATATATTAACCTATTGTAAACGTTGATTAGTAGCTCTCTATCATAGGCTAGCTGCCAATCACATCGGCGACTGTATCCTCATTAAGTCTGCTTGCACAGATGTTGTGGATATTGTTGGAAATTAAAATACTACGGTTAATGACACTAAAGGCCACTGGTCACCATCTGCACAAGTGCATAGACAAATAATAAAGGCAAATCTGTATTATTTATATGTCTGATCTACACCTCCATTTTAGACATGGACAGAATTTTCTTTTGTCAAAACTATTGAGGCCCTCTCATCAGTATGATCACTGCAATCCAATGAAGCATGCATGCAAACCCAAGCACCACTGGAGATTTAATCTCTCGCATCACTTCTTCCACATCTTCAAGAGGTGAAATACACTAACCTCACGACCCGTCTACTGTCCTCCGGGCAAAGTCACCTTGGCCGTGGCTTTCTTCAAATCACAGCCTTGAGACAATAATTGTCTCCCTAATATCCTGACAAAAACAGCTGACTGCTATCGGCTACAAAGGTAGCGCTTGCGGCTAGGCTGTTGGGTTGGTACTTGAGTGTAGTGTTACACATTGTTGTCAACCAACTTGAATGTGCATTTGTAGTTTGAACAACACAAATTCCTCACTTGTGTAGTTTGTGTAGGTACTATGATAGTATGGTGTTAGCGTGTGTTGGGTGCATACACTCTCTCTCCTCTTGACTCACTCAGCTGGAGAAAATTAATGGAAATTATGCCACACTACTCCAGGTGCGTTTTTGTAGTGTAAAACAGCCCTCTGCTCAAATTTGGTCTATCCCATAGCCCCACACACACATGCAGGTCTTAATAGTGGTATCTAGTATCGTGCATACATAACATAGACATGCATAAAACTCCGACACCACTAACTCCACAAGATGCATACGAGATGGCTCCTCCACACACATGAATAATGCATACTGGTACAAGTTCGTCCGCTTATAGCAAGCTCTAAGAGTTTTAAGTCTGCATTTGTCATTTGGTTCTCAGCAGTAGCACCAATTATCCTCAGCGGTGGCTTGTCTGCACGCAGCACCTCTTGCCAATCTACCTATCCATCTCAAGCCCATGTATTATTACTAGACTTGCATCACGGTTGCCGAGAGATGCACAATCATCTGCATCACCAAGGAACCCCTCCATAAAAACAAAGAGTGATGTCAATCTAGTGTGTCCCAGATTAAATACCTGAGTGCTAACGATCTTCCTGTCTCAGTTATTGATTGTTTCCGTTCTTTAATTCAATTCGTTTCCAGCGAGCAGATAAAACAGTCTCCACTGAACTTTACCATAAAGAATTTTTCAGTCATTTGGCATATGCATTTGTTTTTATTTTAACAAATACATACAGTTTTAGAAAAAAATGAAAAACAATTTTTTTTTCAAATTCTTGCATAATCTCCATCATATTTCACTGTAGTTTAAATATAAACAGCAAGAGTGCTGGCAACATAACAATGTGGGAACATTTAAAAAGTTCATGTGAGACCCGATGACGGATTTAAGTATATAAATCGTTTTTAAATGGCCTCACCCCAAAAACCCAATCTGTCAAGTTTTGTGCCAATATTTCAACTCGTTTTGACGTGAGAGCTAAAACATGATTTTGTAATCCCCATAGAGTACTATGTAAAATTAATATTGGTCGACCAAATTGGGGCACAATTTCGCTCATAACATCCAAACAAACATCCTTTAACCCTAAGATTTCACAGGGAAAATGAGAAAAATAGTAGCTTTACTTCAGATACCAATATTTTGACCACTTCCGGTTAAAATCTAGAGTTTGGGGACGAGGGCTATTAGCAATCGGACCATGGACCTTTAACAATTTGTTAACATAAACCTTTTGCGGCCTGCAGATCCAACAGTTGCCAAGTTAATTTTTTTTAATTTTCACCAAAAATATTAAAATTGTGTATATAGTTAGACCTATGATATTCAGAATCGGCATAGAAAAATTCAAATTCATTCCAAACACCTTGACTTTGGTCGAGGTTTTTAGATGTTGTGACTGACTCGGGGAGGGTGGCCAAGAAATCAAATTTCAGACGTCGCCATTGGTTTAACACTAAAAGCGAAATCTTGACAAAAAAATCTGAATTTTTATATGTTGTCATGGAATATTTTCTTATTCCAAAACAGTTGGAGTTGAAGAATCAACTCCACTGGAAGGGTACTTTGAATTTTTTGTAATTAAAAACAAACGGAGGACGAATGTCGTATGGGGGTCGGAACACAACGACCGACCCACATCAAAGCACCCAAATTGGTTTGTGGTTTTGCACTCCGTATTGCTGTAATTTTTTTGATATTTTTGGTGAGTTGATAAAATGAGGATTGGCCACCACAGGCCTGTGACTGACTAATGTACTGTAACCTATACAAAATCTGCCATGTTGAAAGAAGTTCATTATACAAATTAAAGGAGGATGGTCCGATTTAAGTATATAAAGTTTTCATCTTGATAGAAGGGCCTTCATCCCAAAACCCCATCTGTAAAGTTTCGCCGCCGAAATTTCACTCGTTTTTTATGTGAGAGCTAATAAAAACACGATTTTTATAAGACCCATAGAGGTACGTGTAAAAGTAATATTGGTCGACCAAATTGGGGCACAATTTCGCTCATAACATCCAAACCAAACATCATTTAGCCCTAAGATTTCACAGGGAAAATGAGAAAAATAGTAGCTTTCTTCTGGTATAAAAATTTCAACCATTCTGGTAAAATCTGGGGTCCTGGGGATGAGGCTATTAGCGATCGGCCATGGACCGTTAAAAAGGAGTAAGACAAGATACCATGATACATTTAAAGACCACTCGGCCCAAAACGCTAGTGTCATCTGCCACCGTGGTTTGTAAATGGGTCAAAAGTCACATGGGTCACTAGAGGTCAATAGGTGAATACCCCACATAGGACTTGGGCCAGTGGTTCTGCTGATCAAGCATGATGCAGTCAATGCAATATATAACTAAAGTATGAGTCCAGTAAGTCCATGGTCAATTTTTTTAGCCGTAAACTGGGTCAAAAGTCACATGGGTCACTAGAGGTCAATAGGTGAATACCCCACATAGGACTTGGGCCAGTGGTTCTGCTGATCAAGCATGATGCAGTCAATGCATACTAAAGTATGACTCCAGTAAGTACAGGTCAATTTTTTTACCACAGAGAGAGAGAGAGAAGCCGGCAGACGCATGCATGTACACATGCACACACACACACACACACACACACACACACACATTCCAGACATAATATTGAGATAAGAATTATCTGCCATTCTGTGGGCAGATGGCACATAAACTGACTTACATCACAACAATGTATCATTAGCTTTTTATGGACAAAACCCTAAAGCGTAAGCAGATAGAGGTAACATAATTCGGAGCGAAGAGTGACAGTATTCATGAAAGGTAAAGAGATATACATGTGCCCCATTAAAGGCCAACTTAAAGAGTTTTCAAAATATTTTGTCTGTTATTAATTAAAAGTCAACTAGAACTGAAAGATAATCAACTAAATGCTTAATTCCAAAGGTTGAAATGCACCAGATTTTTCATTTTGATGCAGTAAACATTTATGTACAGTATAACAGTCCATAGGATACTGCATTCTGGATCTGCAATTTTCATAAAAAAAATTGTGAATGTCTATTTGAAGGACTTTGATTTGAGCTTACTATTTCACACATGATTAGTATATTGGCAAGGGGTTTCCCAACCTTTGTGACGCAGGGGCCGCATTTCTTGAATCCACGACGATTTGCGGGCTGCAACAAGTACATCGGGCTCTCAGTTTTGGTTTATGACGTGCCTACAAAAGTCTGGAAGTAGGACCCATATCTATACCATATTTTGCGTGAATAAAGGTACCCATAGCAATACCAGAGATGCAGATTTTTGATCAAATTTAACACAAATTTTCCATTTTTGTTGTCCTTTTTAGTGAATTTGTAAAAATTTTGCCTTCATTTTGAGGAAATTTGACTAATTTTCCCACAATTTGTAAAAAAATTTGTTTTAAAAACAAAACAATGTTTAAAAAGTTTGCTTTCAGATTGAGGAAATTGAACTGTTAAAATGACACTTTTTAAAATCCTATTATTAAGATTTTATGTATTTTAATTTATCTGGGAAGTACCTCACGGGCCCCATGAGAGGTCTTAGTGGGCCGTGGGCTGCAGGTTGGATACCCCTGGTATATGCAGTGCCATAATCACATTTTTTTTTTCAGAGGAAAGGGGGGCACATATTTTCAGAGGGGAAGCAATATTAAATATTTGTATTAAGTATTCTGTTGGTCGCAGTGTTGAATTTGGCACACACAGTCCCTGCAACTGGAGTGAAAACTTTTATGGATTTGGATATGGAGTGCTGGAGTTTTTTGTATTTATCAAATTTATCTGATCTACCAAGTGATTTTCTTGAGATACAGCTGCAGGATATCATTGCTGAAGAGAGCTATGTATAAAGAAGTCATTTCAGTGAGTAATTTTGCTGCAAAGCGTGATTTTGTTTACTTCATCATTCACTCCAAAGGAAATCTTTCACTCCAGGGAGTAACTTGTAATTAGCGTAGTTGACCAATCATGCCGCAGAATTCCAATTTGTGACATCACACCAACCGACAGAATAGGCCTATGTTGTTTTCACTGTAAATTAGCATGTGTGCAGAAAATCACAAATTTTTCAGGGGGGAAAGATTTCCCACAGGGGGAAGCTGCCCCCCCCCCTGGTTACGCCACTGGTATATGGACAAGCATTATGCAACAAACTTGACTTGTTTGAAAATTGAGGGTGCCATCCTCTTGAAATGTCCGAGTCCACCTTTAAGTGAATGGGGAATAGACATGAGACAGTCTGTGCAATAAGTCTGAATGATGGTGGAAGATAAATATATGTTCTGTGACGTATTTGACAATATTCTGTTCGTTGAATATGGAATTGATATGGGTGGGTAAGTTATGGAATTATTTTATTGCATGTTGGAAAATAACTGCATGGGGCTGTTATGTCAGGTATTGAATTTGTTTTGCACAATTTCTCAAAGTGATAAATATAGTTGTTCAATATAGAATTTTTTTTTCATTTTTTCCCCCCCATGTATTTTCCCAAGGTTTTTAAAATCAAATCGGAGGTATTTCTTGTACCCAGCTGCTTTGGATACAATACTTTCAATATAACTGGCAGTTTGGCCTGTAAGCATAAATTCAAACTTTTGTTCACTATTTGTTGCCAAATGTCTACTTTTAACATGTTTTTCAGGTCAGGAAGGCATTTTCTTTATCACAAATTTTCCTAGTTAGAAGCACTTTCAGCGACTTGTTAAGTCATAAAATCATTAAAAATCACCAAGAAATCTGACTTTTTAAATATTTGTAACTAGTATAAAAATCCAAACACACCTTGCACATAATAATATTTAATTCTAATAACGCACGACAAATCCACCGAAGTGCTCAGGGTGCCGCTGTGAAGCGCCTTAGGCTGCTACAACACAACGAGTAAATCCAGAACGACAAGGAAAGCTATATGGGAAGAAGTCCGATTTTAAAAGCAGGAGGAAACCAAAGTTCTCGGAGAAAACCTGTGAGGACGGGCATGGATCTGCAACCAAATTCACGTGCGACAAATCTTGACAAAAACAAAGAAAAGTGGGGCAACACAGATGGAACTTGCAAAACAGCTGAGACATTCTATGATTTTAAAATACCACAAAACTGCTAAACATTCTAAATAGTGTCTAACCGATCACCCTAAATACGTTATACGATTACAGATTTTAAAATTTCAAAATTGGTTTACCATTCCGATTCCAAATTTTCGCTGGCGTTATTTATGTGCTATTTTCGATAGCCCGTAGCTGCCAGAAAAAGTAGCAGATCGATTTAGGAAACCACTAAAATGGCCGAAATAGTAAGTTAGGAACAAAACAACCCACTCTTGTGTACATAAAATAATAAATTGATTGTTTCAGTTTCCATTTATTTTTCACCGTTTGGCATCAGTTTGGAACAATTTTAATTCAGTTTGGACCTCTTGATATTAATTTAATCGGTATAGAAAATCGGTAAAAAATAGAATTTTGCCGGATACCAATCAGATACTGATACTCTCTAAATTGTAAACGAGTCACTCCCAAAACAGAGTGAAAAACTTGTAAACCACTTAAAAGAGTGAATTTCCAATCAAAAGAGCAAAAATCACTCCAAAAAGAGTGGATTTCCACTCGTTGAGGAGTAACTGAAGGACAAAACACTGAGGAGTGAATGAAAGAAGGACAACACGGAACGAGTGGACAATCCACTCTTTTTGAGTGACATTCACTCTTTTTGAGTGGGAATTCACTTTTTTAGAGTACCAAACCACTCATTTTGGAGCGGTTAAATGAGTTTCACTTTTCGGGGAGTAAAATCTGAGGTATTATATTGGCCATGACAACATTAAAACCTTCATAAAAAGTTGGAAATTTCGGCGGATGTTTTTTTCATGTTTAGCACCCTCTTTGACCTTTTTGCTCATTTTATCGTTTCTATTAATTTATTTATACACTTAAAATATATTCTAACATTATTTTAAGTTTGTGCTGTTTCCCAACAGTGGTAAACACAAAACACAATTAGTCCAAAAATATTGCATAGAGGAAAAAAAAAAGTTCTGTAAGCTTGACATATTTAATGCCAAACAGAACACATGCGATGATATTCTTTGACAGCTAGACATATCCTGCCAGTTGTTAGTTTGATAAATAGAAGATATGTGTTGATCACTACCAAGGCTTTACCAGTTTTTTGTTCCCATTGTATATTGATTTATATTCCTTCCCTAGCTCAGTTGTTTTGCAACACAAAACTTTGCTCAGATTATACAGGGTGTATAACTGCATGCTTAAAAGAAATATTTCAAATGTCTTGCATGTTCACTTAAAAGCTATTGCATCCAGCTGTTCAAATGCTTTGCTATCATTTAAACAGACAATTAGAGATATCTAAAATTTAGTGGGGGCAATGGGGAAGCAAAGTGGATTTGGGGAGAGGATTTCATAGGTTTTGCCAAAATCAGCAATTTTTGTCTCTGAAGTGTCATTGGATTCCAGTTTATTTTCCACCTGTGGGAAAAGTGTGTGTGGGGGGGTGGGGGGCTTGAACTTTGGAAAGCTCAAGGTTGGGAAATTCCTCCATTCCCATTGATACCACTATGGATCATCAACACTACTACCTTAGCGGGGCGTCGAGTGCCAAAGTGTAAACCGTATTTCAATACGGAATAAACGTCAATCTCATCATGTGCGCGTTCACACCCATAGAAAAACGTTTACACAATTTGCACTCCATAGTGTTAAGCACCCATACACACACATACAACAATAAGAAAATACAGCAAGTAACCCTTGCTTCAAACGGTGTCATCCCCTCTCTTGTGAACATGACCTCAGATGACCTTTGACCTTGGTCCTGATCTTTGACATCCTCCACATATGAAGGAACCCCTATTTCACCTCACCCCATCTGGTTTAAATCGTACTTCCAATTTTTTCCGAAGATGATCCGAAAAACAAAAACCTAACACACCGAACACACACACACACCATAAGACTTGAGGCACTCTCGAAAATTCTCCCTTCTGCTTTTCAAGCCAGGGGGATAAAATTCCCGATCCAGAATTTTTGTTACACAGTATCCTATATGGTACTGTTATACTGTACATAAATGTTTACTACATCAAAACAAAAAATCTGATTCATCCAAAACTAATGTAACAATTGGTCATTTAAGGTGACAATCTTCATTCTGTTTCTTCTTTTAAATACCAAAAATATCTTTTGAAATCTGAGTCAGACTTAAATAAAGATCCCCAAAAAATTGCACTTTAAAACAGCATCAACTTGTGATAAAAGATGCATTTTCATCACAAAAATCCATGAACATCTGACCTTTTTCATAATCAACGTCTTTCAAATTTTTTCCCGAGTAACAACATTCAGTGCCTTAATCCTACCAACTACCTTAAATATAATGTTACAAGCAACACACACACAGCATTATGCGTGCATGTTATTCATGTGCACAACAGGCTATGTACATGTTTACAATGATGGATGGTCTACGCATCGACGCTACATTATCATGATTTTAAACCTGCCCACTCAATATTTATTTTGACTTTATTTATAAGACATGCAATGACGGTGTTACATAATTCATGACTTCTGTGCATCTTTGTTTATTCTCTCCACATGAATAGTTCATGATCGTATGTCTTACAAAATGTCACCATGAATGCGGTCTTAATAGTTGTCAGTTCTAAAACAACTGGAAGAAATCCATGTTTTTTTCTGTGTGTCATTTTGGACCGAGATATGGCATACATTGAAAAATAGTGCGCTCCTCAAGATGTTTTCAAAATTTATACTTTTGCATGGTTCTACAGCTTTTTATCCTTTAGCGCTTACCTCTGAATGATTAAGACCCTCATCACACCTTTATGTTAACAGAACGCATTTCAAAATAAAATGAACTCCGCACAATTTATCGCATACGGCAAGAAATGGCGTTTAACATAGAAAACACTGCCAGAGTTTGATTCCATTGGCATCTACCTGTTTTGAACTCAGCCCTGTGACCTTTGTGGTTTTATATCAATGAGTACAAGGCCTGAACATTTGTATAATAAGACCATTTGTGATTAAAAGTTACGGCAACTTAAAGTTAGCCTACAATTAACTAGATGTCTTTTTAGCCTCTTATTAATTCCATATCTGTTTTTGGGCATGTTTATTTTATGTGCAAATATATCTCTGTTCTCCAATGGCCTAATATCACTTGTGACAAAATTGAAGAAATGTCATATTGTGTGCAAAATGTGTCGGTGCCGCTTTATTGAAGCCGAATGTTAAAAAGATCAACCTAGACCATTTTTTTTAAGCTAGGCCAAGACATTTTAAAGAATTGATACCTTGAGGTGGTAACATCTTCTTCTTTCATTAAAATAACAAAATCAGACTTGGTGGTGCACATTGTGATCCTAGCACCTTACATTTTTGTTAAGGTTTCACACAATCTAGTACTCCACGAAAAGAGTAATTTCCCAAAAATTTTCAGTTAAGGGCATTGTGAACCTTGACTTTCCGAGTATCTATTTTGGTTTTAACTAGGGGATCCATCAAGCCGAAAAGGCTCCAAATAAGGTTGAACCCTACTCAAGATACACTAAAAGATCTGAGAGGTGATTTAGGCCAATTGAGGGTGGTGAGTTCAAATCTGCTGCAGGCAAAATTGATAAGTGGGTGGAAAGTGGTGAAATCCTTATTTTAAAGGACACTACCCGATTTTAGAAAACAGAGCTTTTTTAATACGATACAAGTATGCACTCTTCAAGAAAATTTCAAGTCACATTTTTAAGGTCAATATATTAAATTTGATTTTTTTTTATTAAAATGTATGAACAATCTCTACCGCTAAAGGATAAAGGGGTACTAGCTGATTTAAGAGCTAGTGAATTTAAAGCACCAACGTGGGTGAATATTAGTTGCACCTTAAACCTTTAACGCATGGATGATGTGGTGACACTTGTGTAACATGACAGGCATCAGTCCGAATCATGTCGTAGGCACTAATAATTCTTTTCGGAAACAAACTATAGTTCTAATTTGGACAAGTCAAATAAGTACTTGACTCCAGTCTTTCAAGTGAGGGGGGCAGATTTTAGTTACACGCTCTTTACCGTGATAACAACGAGTCTTGATGTATGATGAAAAATCTAAAGTATGAAGTATCTGAAAGTGACGGTTATGTGTATCGGCCATCATGTGAAAAGGAGGGGGCCTTTCAGTAAATGTACAAAAATAAGGGGTCATTCAGTAACATATGTCACTTAAGAAGGGGGTGCTGAAATAACAACCTAACGTGCAACTAGGGAAGTGCGTTCTCTCTAGAGTTCAAATGCCCATGAAATTATACAAATTGTCAAATGTGAGCGTAGCGTAGGCCTGTGAAAATTTTGGAAATTTGAATTGTTTAAAATTTGTTTAAAAAGGATACTTTTATGGAAACTGTGAAAAAGGTGGGTAGCCAGTAAAGAAGAAAATAGGGTTATCGAGTATCTGAAGATTTTAAAATGGGGGTTATTGGGGTTAAAAGGTAAGACAGCAGCACAAAAGGGGGTCAGTGTACAAAAAAAAATTAGAAAAAAAAGGGTCCTATCTGTGAGTGCCACCACGGGAAAAAAAGCTGGAAACTGTAAAAGTCTTTAAGATTAGGCTTCATTTTTACAGTGCCTTGACTTTGCAACACAGACAGACAACTGTTTTTTAGCACAACAGACTTGTCCATGGGTTAGTCTTGAGGAATGATAAGTACACATAAAATGTTTTGGAAACCGGGCTTTCAAATCTTGAAATAATAGCTGCAGGGGTTGTGCTAAATACCAGTTTTCTTGTCTTGTACAGCATTATTGAAATCAAACAAGATGAATCATGTTTAATTGGGACGCCACTTGTTCCAGTCCCCGTCAGTCACAGACTTTGAAACGACGGCACAAGTTGTGGCAACATATCGCTGTCAAGACTGCTCGTCGATATGTTTTCGCCGAGGTTGTAGACGCCAAGAAAGGTAAGGTATAGTCACAAGAAGACAGCTCCCGACCCAACCACTTTCCCGAGTCACACAAGACCACATTTTTTTTCAAAATCGGCTACAGTCTTGTTCAAACTTGCAACAATTTTCCCTTTTTATCCCGATCAGGGATGATTAGTCTGCGAGTATCCCGTCGTCAACGAGACAAGGATGCTGACAACGCCGAGCAGTAGGCTACCGGCATAATGGAATCATCAAAGATCCCGCATGTTTGATCGGCGACGCACTTGTTCAGTACGATTAGTCGCCGGACCTTGAAACGACGGCCCAAGTTGTGACATGTCGCTTCAAGACTGCTTGTCGATTGGACGCCGAGTTGACGCCAGAAAGAAAGGTACCGTCAAATGAAGACAAAAAACACGCGACGCGACCCAACCTCTTCCCAACTACACAAGACCACATTTCTTTCAAAATCGGCTGAGAGCAGTCTTGTTCAAATTACAAGAAAGAGATGCCCAATCGCCGAGCAGTAGGCGATCAAACATGTCACTTGTTCAGTTCCTAATCAGTCGCAGACCTTAACACGACAACACAAGTTGCTGTCAAGACTGCAAGTCGGAGACCTAGCTTCTGTAGTCCCCGAGTTTAGTCGCCGATTTAACATTTCCAGTTGGCTTGCATTTTCTATCCCGCTTGGAGCATACTCTGCCGACCACTTTTCCACTGCCACAACCACTAATGATGCCGCACCAACTCATCGGTACCGCGTCCAAACCGCTATGTGTCAAGCCGACCTTCCCCGATTCCAAAACCCGCCACGATTTTTTTTTAAGCTGCCAAGAAAAAATAGTGGGGTTTTTCACATTTACCACGTGCTCCCGACAACACAAGATGCAGAACAGCGAAAG
Source organism: Ophioderma brevispina (assembly GCA_023653785.1). Lineage (NCBI taxonomy): Eukaryota > Metazoa > Echinodermata > Ophiuroidea > Amphilepidida > Ophiodermatidae > Ophioderma > Ophioderma brevispina. Next base: position 33,380 of record JAMKCH010052943.1, read on the forward strand.
AAGACGTTAAGGGACAGTCCCAGGACACCAGAAAAAGGAAAATTACTCCACGATTTTCAAAAAATGGCCAATCGGAAGCAGGCAGGCAGAGGCAAGAGCATGGGGGGGGACACATTCCCCAATGAAACCTGTACTTACCTTTGACTTCATGGGGGCAAGAAGAAGGGAAAGATTACAGTGGGGTTGCCCCTTCCCCAGTGGTATTAAAGTCACTGTTTGGATAATATCTTTATACTTGCCCTTCGTTCTTCGAAATGATGATACGTCTTAATGCATTTTATTTAATATAATAGTATTAAAAAATAATTATTATGATGAGGAAATGTCTCGAAAAGGGGAAAAGAATTAAGTTCGTTGAAAGAATGTAACACCGTATTCCCCTGTCGTATAAAATTATGGTTTTAAAATTACACACGTAAACAGATAATGAGCTGGGTGAAGTGGTGTAGTTTTTTTCCGAGGGGATACCATTTTCTTGGGGTGAATGAAAAAGCTGGGATGCGTCCCTATTTAATAGGGATCATGAACCACATGTGAATATTTTTTGTAAAAAAACTGCCATTTTTGATGGGTCGAAAAGAAATGCTGATTGCTATTTATACGCAACCCAGTTTAAAACGCACTTAAATAAATACTCTAGACACTTAAACCAAGTTAGCTGACAGTGTTCGTTCAATACTATTAACTTTGGTAAACAAGTAATGATAATTACCTGAAAGAGTATGATAAAACACACTTTATTTTCTCTGAAATCAACACCACAAATTGACATAAACACTTCTTAAACCCTTTAGTTCAAAGTAGTGGATCTTGCACATGGTTTCATAAAGCTATATTAAAAAAAATAAGGAAAATCGGGTCATTCCCCTTAAAATCAACGTTCCACAACTTGACAATTTGCATGGTGAATATTAGGAAATCAGCACCCTCGATTGTCCCCAAACACCTCTACACTTTCAGTCAAATACGTGGATATTGCGCATGGTTTGATAACGCTATATTAAAAACTAAGGAAATCGGGTAATACCCCTTTTTTAAAAATCACTTTTCCATCAATGTGGTTGCCTTTTGTAAGGTGTCTTTTGAAATCAGCACCCTCAAATTGACATAAAACACTTCTTCACCCTTTAGTCAAAATAGTGGATCGTGCACAGTTTCATAAGCATCATGTAAAAATAATAAGGAAAATGGGTATAATTGCCCCTTTAAAATCCACGTGCACCAACTTGACAATTTGGCAATTTGGGGTGCATATCGGAATCAGCACCTCGAATGTCCGAAGAAAAACACCTTCTCAAACCTTTTAGGTATCTTGAGTAGGGTTTCCTCAATTATGCCACCCATGGATCCCTACTATTTGTAACTTTGCAAATATTTGATTATTGATGTAAAAGTATACATTTCTAGAAAGAAAAATTGGACGATGAACCGGCGATGGCATCCAATTAATGTAAAACTTTCCGTATTTGGAGAAAAATACTAAAAAAAACACGAGATTTGCCCCAAAAATTTTAGACAGCATACAAAAACAATTGAATTTTCTTGATTTCTTATGTTATTTTTTAGAAAACAAGACCAAATTGTCTCGGGACGTTTTGTTGAATTTTTTTTAATAGAGCTTATTTCCAAATATAAGGAAATGTCAAAAAAGTGTGGATTTTTACTTTTCTTTTCCAAAATTTGAGATATATTGGAGGAGATTCTTTAGTTAGAAATCGATAAAAAATGAAAAATTGAGAAAAACCGTCCCTGGAGAAGATCAATTGCTATCGTAGGAAAGTTTAAACCTTAAATTTTACTTCGGTATTTTTGGAGTATCGGGTCTGAAAAATTTGCCAAATTTCGCGAAAATGAAAACATTGAGAAAATCTGGGGTTTTAGTAAAAAAGTGACTTTTCACGCCATTCCAAGCTGTCGCTTTCTCAAAGAACTTTATACTTTTGACTTCAAAATTAGTATGTGTGCAAGTGATCAAAAGACATCTTTATGCAACATATGGAATCAACATATTTGTCTCTAACTCCAGAAATTAGAAGAAACTTGTCTAAATTAGCGCTTGGTTACTTTTCAAAAATTATGTTTAGTTTTTCCAAGATGCGTTCGCGCAAAGACATTTAAAACACGCGAAAGCTTCATTACGCAGCAAAAAGTCACCGCGCGACGCGATGATCGCCTTATGCCTGACGGCGTGAATGTGCTTAAATTCCTGCCTTTAAGACCCAAGCGTTTTGTGACTTTAAATGGTCAAAATAGCTGTTAAATCAGCAAAAAAATACAGCTCAAGATTGTCGGCAAATGGATAACCTTTGTTGGTAACTATAGAAAACCACAGGTTATGTTTAAAATGGTGGCAAAAATCAGAAATTCTGTGTAAAAACACAGAACACCAGGTTGACACTCCCATTAATTCCGACAGTGCTTCATTTTTATGGGCCAAGTTCATAAAAGCTGACACCATAGGCCACTGTGTTGGATTCAGTCTGTTCAGGAAAAAATACAAAAACTATGCATTTCGTCTAGAGTAGATTGAAAAGATAAGACACACATACTAGTACTTGGAATGGGCTTTTATGATATAAAAGGTCTCATTTTGTACATCTAAGTCAAGGGATACAAAGCACATCTCCTGAAATCTTAATGCTTGTAATTTGTCGCAATGTCTTTTTCACCAAAGGTCAAAGGTAATATAATATCACTCCTGTCGACTAATTAAAAAAGTACTCAGAGCATATGAAGAAAGACTGATACAACAATGCATGTGTACCTTTTAAAATGCTATTATATATTTGAAAAGCTAAATTGAGATGAAAAAAGGCCATGATGGGGCTTCAACAAAATTGGTTAATGTAGCTAGCACAGATGCAACAGAAGCAGATATTGATTTTAATACACATTTTGACTTTAAAATGAATGAAAACACTCAGGCTAAAGTACGTATCTGTGACAAGGGTGTAGCTGTTATGAGGATGGTCATGTTTAAGGCATTGCTAAATAGCAGATCCATATGCATGGTGTTCTGACATGAAACCCGGACCGGGTAGTTTGTCGGAGACGGCCCAAATGCAACGAAAAGTCAATCTATTTGTATTATTTTTTAACGGCCCAGAAGCAACGTAGAGGCCAAAGTTTGCTTCATTGCATCTCGGCCGGTTTTCCCGGCACAGTAATAAGTAGCGTAAAGTCAATAACGGCCCGGATGCAAGAAAAACATCGCTCATTTTCCCGGAAGACGGACCAGAGCAAAGAAAAACATCGCGTGCATTTTTCCCGAAAAGCGGGCCCAGATGCAACGAAAAAAAACATCGCAGCCGTTTACCGGAAAGATGTCCCAGATGGGCAAACGAGGAAGACACTCGCGTGCGATGCAATAAAAAACAGTGTAAATAAATAATAAATAAATTAAAATAAATAATGGATGCGTACTGCACAATGATCTGCATGAAATTTGTAGCTTATAGTTGGCCAGCCGGGAGTTAGTGCGCTATTACGCGACATCCTAGTCGGGCGTGGCGCTATATGCTTACGTCATGCTCCGGGTTACGTAATGAATACGTTTAGCATTAATTTAAAAAAAAAATAGCTTATCGAAAATGGTGGCGCTATCACCATCGTAATGTCTATGGACATTTGTACACTGTGTCACACGCCTGATGAAAAGCATTGCACTCTGCGGGGCAACCGTCCGAAATGCAAGTGAAAAGCATCGCATCAATTTCTCGTGAATGACGGCCCAAATGCAACGAGGAAAATCGCGTCATTTTCCGTAAAGAACGGCCCAAATGCAACGAGAACACGCGTATTTTACGGTGATAAAGACGGGCCCGATGCAATGAGGGCAATGAGATTCATTTGCGCGACCAAAAAGGTGTTGACGGCCGAGATGCGCAACAAGAAAACAGTTCCGACCGGTACAACGTTTCGTTGAGTCTCATTGCATCTCGGCAGTTAGGGTTTTAAGGGAGACTTTTGAGAAGCCTAATGACAATTTTGTGGAGGTACATCCATGATTTTTAAAAGCTTTCCAAGGGCTTCCTAGGTTGTTAAGAGGGGGCGGGCGTGACCTTTATATAAAAGCTCTCAGATGATGGAGGCCAAATCTCATTCAATGCAAGCAAAAAGCCCAAATGAGCCAACAATAGTACAGCAGAATAGACTGCAACATCATTCATCTGTTACCTATAATGGTGCCAGTTTGAAGCAGTGGTTCAGCACAAACTGATTTGAAATGAGTGGTCATGTAAGTGAAATGACCTGAATTGATATCTGAAGATCAGACTTCACCCTCCCTCATTAGACCTTTTAAACTAGAATTTGTTCAGTTATCGGCGTTCTTGACTCACTTATATTCAACAAATTATCAAGTGTGGGCCCACCCTTATTACCTTTTCTACCCAGAAAAACCAAACGGAATGGATATCAACAAATATGCCAAAAGGGCTCATTAATATGCATTGTTTACCATCAGGCTGTTTGCATAAACTTGTGTTCCAACAATACCCAAATCCATGTGTGTCATATAAAAATTGGTCAATTGCGCCCAAATTACTGGCCGAAGCTATTGGTTGAGTATGAGTTGCCATCTCACCCATATTTTAAAACTCATAGCAAGAGCAATAAATTTTGGGCGTAAAATCATCAATTTATGATTAAGTTTCGGATCTGATATTTCAACACTTGGGACTCCTCAAACAGATAATCAAAAAATCGGACTTTGCGGTCTGGTCAAGGTTCACCTTTTTGTTCAAAACTGTTGAGGAGAGCATAAAATCAACATCCTTAACAGGGTACAATGAATGATAAGTGTACATGCACAGCAACACTGGAAGCCCCCAACGGGTTACTCTCAAAATAACATTTAGAATAATATTGCTTTACAATATTTTACACATTAAATAATAAAACTTTCTGGAATTTCTGGTTAAAGGAGACATTAAAAAAACAAATAAGGATTTTGACAACTTGAAAAAGGGTTGTGTGAAAGGTTATTTTATATTTTATTTATATCTAAACAAACACACATGCATAGTCACTCTTATGTAAGAAAAGCTATGCTCCATCTGTGAATTTTTTTTTCAACTCCAATGAAAAATAAATAAATTAGTCATCGAGGCTCGCTAAATCCAGACAGAGATTGGTAAATATCAAAACCATCTGAGACATTAAGCTATTAGATATACTCTGACTCTGTGTAGGAGAGAATCAAAGGGATAAATAACCTACCAGGTGGGCCGGGAGCCCGGGGGGGCCACTCAGGTATGACAGTGTACACATGCGTGACCAAAATGAAACACCCCCTACATAGTAATTTTACAAAACAAAAATACATCATAAGGTCTGCTAGCTCCATTTGAACCCATGTACATAAAATCATTTTCAGGACTTGCATTTGATACCAAGGACACCAACACTCAATATCTAGTATCAGGTATTATTATTCCTTCAGCATCCATAAGCTAATATTGAGATTCCAATAGATGTTGTTACCCAACACCAGGCGATGGTGGCCAAGCCTCATTCATTATAGCAATTCACCAAAAATGTCAAAAGAAATTACAGCAATACGGAGTGCAAACCACAAACCAATTTGGGTGCTTTCATGTGGGTCGGTCATGGGTGTTCCCATGACCTACATACGACCTCGTCCTCGTTCATTATTAATACAAAAAAATTCAGAAATAACCCTTCCAGTGGAGTTGATTCTTCAACTCCAACAGTTTTGGAATAAAATATTTTTTGTTTTTGACCACCAACCATGTTCCAGGAGCAGGTCTCCCTCACTAACCTCAAAGGGCAGCTATCGGTTTTTCTGATCTTTCTAACTTGAAAAAATAATGACAATGTTATATTTTTTAAAAGAAGCAAAAGTGAGATTTGAACTTGAGAACACTGTATCATGAGGTCAGCTACCTAACTACAAGGCCAGCAAGGATTGGCATGCCAGATTTTCAATTCTAAACCTTGATAACATTTACGGAATAAATCCATACTGCTATTCTGATCAGCACTATGAAGAGTCCGCTCTGGAACGGTTTGCACAACTTATGCTCCAGAGCATAAGTGTGGTCAAAATCTCACATGAGCTCATAAAGACAAGCCCTCTGAGCACTGATGATTAATATGGTACTGGGCTATTAAAAAAATCTGGCTTTGCCCAGATGATGGCGCCAAGCCTCGTTCAATATAAGCACTCACCCAAATGAATCAAAATAGATTACAACACTAGAGAACCAAACCACTGCACAATCGATTGTTTTGCTTAGTCGAATAACAGTAATTCAGTTAAAGACACTAATCAGTGATTCATCCGGATGAGATAAAATATTTTAAATTTGCAGAAATAGCTTAAAAGTGGAAGGATTTCTGTATAATCCTCATAAGTTTACTTTTTACAACTAAAGAATCGACAGAAAAGGCAGAAAAACGGTCAGTTCAAAGATATACGACTCTCCATTCATTTACGTGGTGCGAAAGTGTCCTTCGGACACTAATGACTAAAATATCCGATTTTGTACGTATTAGCTTGCTTCTGGCCTTATCATGTTTCAAGGGTATGTTGGGATACCTGTACTTGTTTGCAGACATCAAAAAATCGGGTTTTTTGTGATTTTTTTCATTTTCTGATTTAGCAAATCACTGCTAGTGCCTTTAAGCAGTTTGGGCAGCCCGTACCAATGGGGGGGTGGGTGTTTGGGTCGGTGGATGCAGTCGCAGCCCCCCAATTCCAAACGAGAGCATCATACGATGCTGTAAACCCTTGGCTCTGATACAGCAGGTATCGTACACCTTCTCAAAAAACTGTATAGTTAAAAAGGGCCTTTTTGCAATTACAAATATAGTTGTGACATATACTTAATCCACCTTCCAAGGCAACAGTCTTATTAGCTTTTCACATGGCCGTTTGTTCTGTTCAAATTGTCTATTGTAATCTCGAGACATGTTTTAGTAAACACCGGACGAGTCGGTGTGGAAGGCACTTTTGTGACACTCCATGATCCAATGACTGATAATCTCTCAACACAGTTAGCTTACATGGATATGGTCTATTTCATTGGAATTTGTTCCATATTCACAGAAAATCAAGGTGAAAAACGTTTTTGTAAATGGAACAACAAACCGAATTGCACTTTTGTAAATGTAAACATTGTTCTCTACCCCGGTTGTGTCCTTCCTACTCAAAGCCGTAACGCATGATCGTTCCCCAAGTCAAAAAATACTGGTCCCTTTTTCGCGTATATTTCAGTACATTCTCAGCAATTTTGACCCCTTTTTTCAAATATGCAAATTAAAAAAAACAAATTAACCTTAAAAACAACTTTTTTTTTTTCATTTCAAGTACACTTTAACAAAAATCACCACTTTTTTGACATTTAAAAGAAAACACACACAAAAACTATTTTCTTTTCAAAGATGAAACCTGTTATACTTTTTTACCTGTTTTTTATACCATCTTAAAGCCTAAAATAGAGAAAACAAATACAATAACGTAACACTGAATTCAAAGACCCGAAAAGTACGTGAATTGTCCCCAAGTCAAATATCAATTCTCTAAAAAATGCCTGTAGTGAACAATTCAGGAGTTAAGTCAATAAATGCTTTGCTTGCATTGCGCACAACACCATGCAACAAGCTCAACAGTTAGCTCCTTATATCATGACGTTTCTTATACCAGCAAAATTACACAAAATCAGAAAAAACCTCAAGGCACTTTTCCATATAAAACATTTTACTCCGAGGACAGTCGCAATACGCACAATTAATTGACCCTGATTCCAGCACAATTCATCGCCAGTCCCGCTCATTTCGAGACAACATAGGCCCTTGACTTTAGGTCAGCACCATGATGAACAAACTCAAAGACACAACCCAGGCTTGTCATGGTACTCCACAGCCCGGCTGCATTTATGATATCGCTTGATCTAAAGACCCATGAATCACGGTCCTCTACCTGGGGCACAGAGTCAGGAGTAACAAAGACTTGAAGAAGCCCTGCCCTTACACGAATTGACTAAAATGTAAACAAACGGGATTCGACCTTGAACATTTCAGCATGACTTGCGTCCCAGGGATTTGTCGAATATTTTGGGGCAAAACATACAAAAATGGTCTACTGGATTTGACATTGCGCGAAAGGTGTAAGATTTCTAGATTTCACATTTTCGTATTCACAAAAAATATACTTTTTTCAAATTATTGAGTACATCTTCGACAAAAAAGGACCCTTTTTTTTCAAAATCGCGTACATTTATGTTCGACGAACAAACTTTCAAAAGCCACCTTTTTTACGCGAAACGGGAACGATCATGCGTACACATGGTCAATATGGGTGACACCACCGGGGTCTTTACTCTTATGCCAGGACATGCAAATTTGGGTAGCAAAACACATTAACCAAGTCATTACAATGCCTCCAAGATCAAGTGAAAATCAAATAGGTAATCAAATTATGTTTCTTATTTGATATGACGAGAAAAGATAGTGTAAAAGACAATTGAATCTCTATAGATCGTATCAATAGCCATTCCATTTGGTGGACACGATAGACCATTCCAAGTACTACAAGACATTCCCCTGTCCAATGATCCCTGTGCATCGCTAATCACCACAAAAAAAACATGGATCGCTTGACAGCTTGATGTCTTGTAGTCCTGGAATGTATGTATGCATCTTGTCCACCAACATGTCTGTTGTGCTGACGTCATATTTGAATACGGATATTAATAGGCTATATAGTCCAACTTGTCTAATTTTTACAATATTTCATTGCCACATAAATAAGAAAAAAATACTAAATAGTCCTAAGGGCCTGATCATATTTTTTTTGTAATAAATAATCAGAGAGCGTAATGCCTAGTTGTATGTTTTCCAAACAAATTATGTTTCGCCTGTATACAAATAGTTTTGTTGAGGGAAGGTAGGCCCTACATACTTTTTCTGACTAAAGTAATGTTCAGCTAATATCTCCCACAACTAGTAGTCCTAAGAAGAGAAAATGACTTGACAATAGATCAATACCCACTGCTAGTTGAAAGTCTAAAGTTTGAAACCAAGTAATTGTCAAGTCCAGGGTACAAGCTTGACTATACGTAACGTTTACTCTTGGATGAAGATATCAAGGACAACCCCTAATAAGAATTGGAGAGTGCTAATTTAAGTTGATAACATAACTATCATTTATCCTACTAGATAACATATGAATTACTGCCAAGTGATAACCAGCTATTGGAAGTGGCTCTCTGAAGAGCAAATAACTTAAATTTTAATTAGCAGTCTTTATACCTCAATTCATTTTGTCCTTAGTATGTTCCTCTTCCAACCCAAAACAATTTTTGCAGCTCTTTAATTTTCACATACGATGTGGGTAAATGGATGGTAGTAAATGGCTAAAGCGTGAGTTCTGATAATGAGACATGATTAAATTTATAAACATTTTTTCAGTTAACATTATGGTTTAGTAAGAAGAAGGCCTACTTGAAATTTTAAAATGATATGTTTACACATAGTTTGTTCAAATATATCCCCTCTCCAGAGGTAGATTGATTGGTTACCATGGACCTGTTAAGTAAGGTCAAATGCCTAAAGTGCTAAAACGTGGTAGTAAATCTGTCAATGCTAATTAGTGAAAGGGTTGAAATTGAAGAAGATGTAAACCAGATGATCAAGAAGGCCAAAGTTACTTTGAGCATAGAGTTGAACACTGTAAATACGTTCCTCAATCGTAATGCCTTCGCCTCCAACCATAGAAAATGCATACAAGGCCGATGACTTTGCAGCTAAAATTTCTTGACTTTGAGTGTAAAAAACGGCTCAAAACGGACAAATTTACACCCCGATTTTACCGGTAGATCGCTCTATACGTCCCTGACTCGGGCTCTCCCCACCCACTTCCAAAATTTGTCACCATACGATAAGAAATGTACCCCTGATATAACAAAACACACACAAAATTGGACTACATTCCTCGTTGCGTCATAGCTATAACCCCGGTGCTACCACAAGGGTTAAAAGGGGCAAAAGGTCCACTTTTAGTGAATTTTTTGATAAAAAGGTCCAAAAAACTTAGAAAATAGTTTGACCAGAACGTCCACTTTAATGCGTGATAAAAATGTTAAAACAAAGTCCAAAAAAGGAACCTTTTAGGTGGGTTAGGTTCCACTTTAATACACAAAAAAGTCCACTTTTGAGAAAAATTTTCCCCCCCAAAATTAAAAAAAATCCTGCATACGGCCCTGATTAAATTGGGTCAATATCCATCGCTTTGTGGCATCATTCCAAGCCACACAAATCCAAATAAATGCCCATTCCTACAACCTGAAGCGTGGAATGCCCATGTTTAACACACATCACAGGTAGTAACATTTTTATTCAAAATAAATAATAGTCCTTATATCGGTGCTAAACACAGACTTAAAGATGTCGGCACGGGGTTAAATTTTTAAAAAAGAACAAAGGATTTGGGGCGAATGACTCATAAGGGCCAGTGACCCCCATATTTTTCTTTTGGTTTCCATTTAAAGCTCCGGTGAGTGAACCCAAGTTATGTCCAATAAATAACTGCACATTTCTAGCTAACGTTTTTTTGCTATATCCATAAATGTTCAGAAAAGAATTGAATTTTTGTCCTTCGCCTATAATTTTGGCGGAAACTGGGTTCTAATCTTTCATACCTAATCTTTATAATGGCTTTTATCTCACAAAATGACTTATGATGAAATATCTTTCTTTATTTGTTAGCATTCATATTGATAAAAATCTATGTATGCAAAGTTTGAGAGAGAAAATTGTGGCGGAACCATGACCCAAAACCCTTAGAACATAATGAATTTGAATACTGTGTGTCAGACTGCAGAACTGAAACAACACTTCACATGAAAATGACGTAATTTACAAGCAATCTATAAAACAATACAAGAAAGTTTGTTGATTTTCTAGATGTTATTTAACCCTACAATCCCCAAACTCACTACGGAGCTGAGGCTGAAAAATTCCCGAGTCCAAAGATGCGAACGTCATTGTACGATCGCCAGCATATGCCACGAAATCGCTCATGGCTGGGCCATCCCTGGCTGGGACTGGGGTGCCAAAGGCCTCTGGTTCGAATCCTTCCCATACGTCGCAATCACTGTTTCCTTCTATCCCTTTACCCCTTCCTGTCCTCCCAGTAGAAAGGAAAACAGTGTTAGGGTTCAGCCAGCATGAAAGTTCCAAATCTGTAATCACACTGCCTGGCTTAATACTATCTTGTACAGTTTAAAACCCAGTATCAAGATGCTGCCCATTTGGCATCTTTATTTAAGCTAAAAAGGTACTAACTTATTATATGATGAACCATGCAAATGGGTCTCACATAAAAAAACAAAATCTATATTTTTTAAGTATTGTACAATTGGCATATCTGTTCTTGCTGTAGAGTGTTTTCATATCTGTTTACAAACTCACTCTCCTGAAAAATAAATTCAGTCACGCACAACCATGACCACCCATCACAGAGCAAGATTAACGTCACACGAAGGGAAGTCACTCCATAAACGTCAAGGCCATGACAAAGGTAGTAATCAGACAAAACATGTTTTGGTAAAAATTAATCTTTTGGTCTCCAACATTAAGCCAAAATCAGTATGTATCTGTCTGATAGATAGGCTTATGATATCTTTACACTTGAACCATTTTGCTATTGTGCATAAGTTAAAGCGAAATGCCAGGCTAATATAATTTGTGCTTCAACATATTATAAGTACATTTTTGTTTCAAATGAACGTCTTTCAGTCAGAAAAAATGACACTATATTATTGATATCAAAGTAAAACGTTTATAATATCTTCCGTATGATTGCAGCCATTTTGATCGGCCCACGAGAAAAATTTAAATCATGACGGTATATAGTACATAGTGTGTCTTGAAATAAGTAGCCAGTGAAAGATTAGTGAATGCCATAACCAAACCTTTTCAGCTATATTCTGTTCAAGAATCCACCCCAGTTTTTAATCGATCGTTACTGCTTTTCTACTGGACACACTATATAATCCGATTTTCTGAACAGGAGTACCCTAGACATTCCTTAGACACCTGTTTTTATCTATTAACTTACAAAGTCATACAACGTCACCAATGCCGAGCGACGTCACCAATGCCGAACATGGCGACCTCCATGGGCAACATTTATTAGTTAATTCTGCTAATAAGGCAATCAATACTGCAGTAGATATTATTTCTTTCAGACCCCAAAGACATCTTTTAAAACATACTTAAATTAAAAATTAGCCTGTTAGTACACTTTAACATATTGAAATTTTGACTGCTATAAAGGCTTAGGTCTCCAGTTATATAGGCTATGGTACATGGTACAACGTTGGCCTTTTGATTAAAAATTTGTGCTCCAGACCTGGGGATTACTTATTTCCTTCACTAAAATTACAACAATATTATTTTAACCAGAAAAAGCTGTGTCCCAACATGAAAAGAGTGCACATTATTTAGAAAAATGAATAAAATGGATATACATAACCTCAACATGCTCAAGCGAACAATGAAGCTAATGATATTCAATTATCGGCCCGAAACACACTTCACATTCTTTTACATCTGGTCCATTGTTATTTTGCACGCAGTTGAACAGATTTCGAATGTTATGTCCTTGCCGCATTGGTGGAAGTTCTTTCATCGTCCGCGATGAAAGAAATCTTGAGATTCTACTGTGTGTTCAATTAACTTTGACCATATGATTAATATTTTTTTCAAAAAGAAATTGTAAAGGGACAAAATTCATGATAGAAAAGCCCTTTGCAAGAGATGACCTAATTTGTGCATAACCTAAATCTGCAAGTTATTGTCTTTAAAACCCCTTTTCTATTCAATTTACCAAGAAAGGCAATGGTATTCAGCGACCTACATTTTTAAAACTCATGAGCGAAGTGAGTATGTTGCCCTTTATGTTATGAACAGATACTAGAGCTCAATACAGGTGATAACACCTTTAATAGCTTGAAATGTTTTCAACAGTGTGGGCAGTAACAATGTGACCTGCATACCCTTATGAGAAAAAGATCCGAAGTATTTTTAGGTTGACTGTTGAATATCAATAGCTCTATTGTTCGCTTGAATTTATGTTTATGTGTACATATTGGACACTGACATTCTGGAAGTAAATTGAGTTGACATTTTATTCATTTTCTAAAAAATGTGCACTCTTTTCATTTGGGGATACAGCTTTTCATGGTTTACATAATATTTTTTAAAATTTTAGTGAAGGAAGTAAGTAATCTCCAGTGCTGTAGAACGGAAAGATAGTTAAATCGCAAACGTATCATGGCCTAATATGACAAATCTGTTAAAGGACACAAGGCTGTACCTGTGATTTGGGGGTAAAGGGAGGGTTGAAGAATAGAGTTTGGATCAATGAAAAACTAACTTCTATGTTATCCCATTCATTGATGAGTGCAATGGAAATCTGACGTCTTGGCAGAATTTAGTTTGAGATGTGTCTTGTCAGACATAAAGTCATGTCTCTATTCAGGACATGTTTAAATGCCACGCATCTATGAAAGACTCATACACAAATCATGTTTTCATGTGAGACACTTCAGTTGAGTAAGTCTTTTAAAGGTGCAACGAGAGATTTCACATAACAGGTGTCCCTAAAAATGTGAAAATTCTGATTTTTGCACTAATGTAAAGCTTTCCATTAAAAATTTCACCATCTGAAAGGACCGAGCCCAGCAAAACGACCAATGAATCAAAATCAAGATGAGAAATGTTTCTTTGGTACAAAAGTTGTGTAATTTCTAATTTCGTATAGGAGCAAATAGGAAATTCAGTCTATGTTTTATATTGAAATATAGGCAAATCAAAATCGCCCTTTTTCTCTCTTTAAAGACATTTCTGTAGCCAAATACAAGGTAAAAAATCTATTTGAGTGTCTTATCTATATGAATTATTTATTATGACACAATATTTGGGTGCCACAAAATCTCTCGTTGCACCTTTAAGATATGACTTGATGGAGGACATGTGTTAAGTCTCGTGGACATCAAGGTCAGAAATACCCTTTTAACACAAAACAAATCAGCTTTGTGCACAAATGATTCATTTTGATTCATTGGTCGTTTTGCTGGGCTCGGTCACCATCGTTTGAATACAGGCCCGTAACCAGGATTTTTTAGGGGAGGGGTGAATTTTTTTAAAAGGGAACTTTTCCCAAAAATTGCAAGGGGGGGCAAATTTTTCAAAAGTGGACCCTTTTTAGGCAATTGTCAACCTTTTTTGACAAAAAAGCAAAAAGCCCTCATTTTTGGCTCGCTTCGCTCGCAAAATCAAAGTTTTAGCCACTGTTTTGCTCTTTTTTAAGGGGTTTTTCGGCGGGACCATTTTGGAATTGGGGGAGAGTGGTGGTCCGCCCCCCTGCTCCTCCACTGGTTATGGGCTTGTTTGAATGTTACAAACTGATGTGCCCTCTGCTTTCTTGTGTTTGTGTGTCACAGGCCTACACACAAAAGCATCGCACTTACCATTATTTTAAACGAGTATTCATGATCCACAGCCTCATCCCCCAGTTTACTTCAAAGAAACTTGAGATTTTTACATCATCGGAACTGCTCATCCAAGTATAGCATGTGTGGCTAATCTTTTTTGCAAATTATATCTACTTTATCTCTAGAAGAAATTCGTAATTTTGTATTTTCTGTTCCTAAACGGACAGTGGCCTATGCGGCAGCGCGATGCAACATCACAATCAACTGAAATTTTGGAAACAACCTTTTCTTGAGGATATCTAGTGAATCATAATAAAACAAAAATAAATGTTCAAGGATCACAAAATGCACCTTTAACTTGCTGGAACAGGTGTCCCATTACATGTTTGTATGTCACAGGCCACACATACATGCACGCACGCACACACACACACACATACACACTCTCATTACAATCACCACTATTTTTAAGTTTCCCTGCTGGAGCGTATTCACATGACAACGGTTCGGTTCAACAGGCCTGCGCACATACAAAGCATTACACTTAGGTCACAGGCCTGCGCACAAAATAAGCATAACTTGATGTCACAGTCACACCTACCCAACAAAACATGCAATTACACTTATGTCTCAGGCCTATCACATAAGGCATTAAGCACTTGATGTCACAGGCCTACGCACACAAACATTCATTAACCTTATGTCTCAGGCCTATGCACATAAGCATTACACTTATGTCACAGGCCTGCACACATAACATAAGCATTACACTTATGTCACAGGCCTGCGCACATAACATAAGCATTACACTTATGTCACAGGCCTGCGCACATAACATAAGCATTACACTTATGTCACAGGCCTGCGCACATAACATAAGCATTACACTTATGTCACAGATCTGCGCACATAACATAAGCATTACACTTATGTCAGCATTACACTTATGTCATAGGCCTGCGCACATAACATAAGCATTACACTTATGTCACAGGCCTGCGCACATAACATAAGCATTACACTTATGTCATAGGCCTGCGCACATAACATAAGCATTACACTTATGTCACAGGCCTGCGCACATAACATAAGCATTACACTCACCACTATTTTAACTTTCCTTGTTGCAGCCTGCCTTTGCTGGATGACCTGTATCTGAGGATTAGTTGATAGTCTCAGCAACGGGCGGCTTAACGATCTTGTTTCTAACTTCTTGATGATCTTCTCTTCACTCGGTGCACCGGTCTTGCTCAGACGTGTGATTAAATCATCATCAATATCCAGATATACCATTTTTAAGTCGCAATTTTGAAATGTGTGAACAAATTCAGTGCTAGCTTAATTCTTTCAATAGCAAAAAAGTTTCTATTTTAGCACAGATTTACAGCTGCATCTCATAACATCGTAGTGTATGTAGAAAGACCACTCAAGTTACCATCGACAAATTCTGCTTCACCAAAATAAGCTTTTCTTTTTCATGACTTTTTTTTAAAGTCATGCACAGGCCTGCGCACATAACAATAAACATTACACTTATGTCACAGGCCTGCGCAACAACATTACACTTATGTCACAGGTTTGCGCACATAACGTAAGCATTACACTTATGTCATAGGCCTGCGCACATAACATAAGCATTACACTTATGTCACAGGCCTGAGCACATAACATAAGCATTATACTTATGTCACAGGCCTGCGCACATAACTTAAGCATTACACTTATGTCACGGCTCACACATAACATAAGCATTACTCTTATGTCACAGGCCTGCGCACATTACATAAGCATTACACTTATTGTCCCACAGGCCTGCGCACATAACACAAGCATTACACTCACCACTATTTTAACTTTCCTCGTTGCAGCCTGCCTTTGCTGGATGACCTGTATCTGAGGATTAGTTGATAGTCTCAGCAACGGGCGGCTTAACGATCTTGTTTCCAACTTCTTGATGATCTTCTCTTCACTCGGTGCACCGGTCTTGCTCAGACGTGTGATTAAATCATCATCAATATCCAGATACACCATTTTAAGTCGCGATTTTGAAATGCGTGAACAAATTTAGTGCTAGCTTAATTCTTTCAATAGCAAAAAAAGTTTCTATTTTAGCACAGATTTACAGCTGCATCTCATGACATAGAGTTGTATGTAGAAAGACCACTCAAGTTACCATCGACAAATTCTGCTTCACCAAAATAAGCGATTCTTTTTCATGACTTTCAAATTTCAGAGTCGTAGAAATTCTTGGCATAACATGGTACGCTTCTGAATCAAGACATGTTCAAGTCCAGTGCTCCAGACATCACACACAAGGCTGTAGACTGATCCCGACCAAAAATTTTCCCTGGCTAACTTGCTGTCACTAAAAACATTAATCTAAGTCCTCGACATGATCAAACTCAAATTTATGTTCTGTCTCTGCCTACTTCAAATGTGGACTTTGACTTCTGTTAGCCCAGCACTTGAATGCCAGCACTACATTTCATAAAATTAAAAAGATTTTCCAAACCACTGACATTATCATGCCTAGGTGGTAAGCCAATTTAGGTGCTAACATCAATCACGCTTTATTAACAATCTCTGGTCAAGTTGAAAGGCAAAAGAAAATAATGGCTTTTAAAATTACTATTGATTTGTTTACTTTCATCAAGTTGGTTACCATTACCCTTTACCTACTATTTTGCACATTTTCCCATTAAATACTCAAACGCAATTAAAAAAAAACAAATCAAAAATAACTACAGCCTATTCTTATTATCAACCCTTTGCCATACCTAATAGGAACCACCTTGAAATATAGTTATTCGCATACAAAAAAGACCACATTTTCTTTCTCGTTTCTTGAGAAAGTAAAGGTTAAAAACTGCGAGTCAAGTCCATGTGGGTAAAAAGCCTGTTAACCGGTTAACAACATCCATTATGATTTAGCTAATACCTCTCATGCACTTCCTCCGTGCATATAATTTATCTTCAGGTTGTCAAAACCATGGGGATGGCATCCATATAAATCAAATAAGCTAAAAGCTTTGAAAATCAAAATGACAGCACTTCAAAAAAAAGGAAATAGCAACTGCAGCCTCAAATAGGTCGTCCAATTCTGTGGTCAGTATGAGCCTGATCGGTCATTGCACAAAAAACTACACATGACCTAGGACCTCTCACCCGTGCCCCACCTAAGACCCTATTTATAAAAGCATACCCAATATTAGCCTTATCCGTCACTTCACTAAAAGGTACACCTAATTTTAAACTAGAGTGTATACCACATGCATAACATAAAATGACCCTAAGTTACATCTAAATGGCCTTTGACCCCCACATCTGGGCAACACATGTGCCCCTTGTTCCAATTGCTGAGAGTCCAATACATAACCATACCAGCATGAACTTAATCTGTCACTAAAAACCAAAAGAATATATCAAATGTTTTACACACGGACACACAGATACACACCACAAGTAATGGTCATATATGCCTTATACGTACAACAATTATAGCACTTTTTGCCTATATGTACGTATATGCAAAAAATAGTGATTAGGCTATGAGCGCATAGTCCTGTTGTGTAAATCGCCTTTAAGTGCCTTATATCTTCGGCTTGGTGTTTTGGACTTGCGAAAGGGATCTACACACAAATTTTTGTTCACCACTCTCACTCGCTGGCTAAGAGCCCAGGCGGATCCGGGGTGCCACTCGTATTATAGCGTACACCATGCTGACGCAATTTTTTTGAACACCCCCGTAAACGGTTATTTTCTCGTGAGCAAATTACCCCCTAAACTTTTTAGCGCGCTTTCTCCAAAAATGTTACCCCCTAAACGAAGTTTTTAGCGCGCTTTCCCCCAAAAAATTACCGCCCTAAACAAGTTTTGTCCTAATTACAACCCCTAAACAAGTTATGGTCCTAAATGTGGACCCCCTAAACAAGTTTTGCAATGAATGTCCACAATTAGCTTGATGTGGGGTTGCAAAAAGATCAATGTATGTTGGATCAAAGAGCCTCTTGGATTTCTCGCCGGGAATTTCCGCCGATTTTTATCTCCCTCCAGACCACCCATTAGTAATGTGTCAGAGTGGTGACATCGATTTAGATTCATTAGAAACAGTTTCATGATGCTTCCAATTCAACACATCGGTTCCCAAGTAAGGCCTAATCAAATACAAGTACAAATCCATCGGAAAACCCGCGTCATGGCGGTGGACTAAACTGCCCTGATGCCATAAGAATAATGTGCAGAATTATGCGCTACTTTCATGTAATGCCCGAACTAAATTGATTTAAAAATACCTTGTTTATCTGATGTCTATTGCTACAATGATCTGTATAGGTGGTCCATCTACTTCACACTCCGATTTAAATACAAAAATACAATTGCAAGCTAACAATGGAGTGTATTCCGTTGCCCCCGTACGCCCGCCCGTACGTCGATCCTCCAGCAACTTAACAAACATGACAAACTTTGATGCTGCCAAAGTCTGTTTTGTTTATAAGCCATTACAACGATTCACACGCAAGTCCTCAATGCATATTGTTACCGCTTATATTGACGATCCTGGCTACAGCGCAGCGTTCCTAACACTGTCACTACTAGCAACACACATAATCTGCGAGTAATGATCTATAGGTGCCTGGGCGAGTTCTTATATTTTCCAGGATTTTGAATGTACTCATGGCATTGGTGCTTCACGGAAATGTCAAAACTTTCAATCACAAACAAAAATATTACAGGTAAGTAGGTTTTCAGGACATGCGGAATAGGAGCTACATTATGTATAAAACACGATAAAAGAAATGTACCCTAAACGCGTTTAGCCAAATTTAAAGACTACACCCTTTTTCATGAAAATCGGCTTTTTGCGATACCCTAAACGCGTGACGCGCATGACGCGCCCGACACTAAAAAAAACCCTCCTTTTCACGCGTTTTTTTTGTCACGCAATGTGTACAAATCATTTAGTTGATGGCCCCCCCCGGGGCAGATCCAGGATTTGAAAAACGTCAAAATTTACCAGGGGGCTGAACGGCCTAAACTTGTCCAAACTGGCCTGAATTTTTGCAAATTCGTTGCAGAATTACGGGAGGCGCGCAGCCCCCTCCCGGATCCGCGCCTATAGCATTGAGGTTTTTAACCCCTGTATCAGCAAAAATATCAATGTTAAACAGGAAGCAGAGAAAAACACAACTGCTTTCGTGCCATCGATCCTTCATTAACTGTCCTGCACTTCCTTCATGCAATGCCATTAATTTTTTCTGTCGCTTGTGGAGCGTTGCATTCATTACCTACCGAACGCCCCCATCTCTGTTCTAGCCTATTTTGCATAATGGAGTGAAAGATAACGGAGAGGGGAAGGAGAAAAGTCCAGAAACTTGGGTCAGTCATCAGAACCAGGGGCCCAGTCACCATGACCGGGGATAGCCCCAAACACATCCGAACGGTGTTGCTGGCAAGGCTAGCGATTTCGTACCCATACAGTCTTCGTTTCATATGCAATCACTACATCTGGACTTTTGTGTTTGTGGCGGTTGGGTTATGAAGAACCTAGAAAGAAATGCAGTTACCTCTTTCTGGCATTTTCCATATCATTTCAGTCAATTGGTTCATTTTACATATAAGTTGTTGCTAATTAAATAAGACTTTACATTGGGTGCATTTAAAGGAATGCAGAAGGGGGGTTCCACCTTATCCCAAATTGTGGACCTTTATGCCACAGGTGTGAATTTGCAATTGATCACTTTGACAAAATGTAGACTTTTTGGAATCAAAATAGATTAGAAATCCTTATTTTTTCTTACTCGCTACATCCACACATTTTTTTTTGTGTTTTTTTTCTTGATGGAATCGGATGTTCCTTACAACCCCCCTGGCTATACACTTCATGTTGTGGTTTCATCATCAGCAATTGACAGTCCGTGGATCTTAAAGGTGCACCGAGAGATTTAAACTAAAGGTGTCCCTAAAAAAATCACAATTACTGATTTTTTTCCTGCATTTTCCATCAAACTGTCCCCATCTGAACGGATTGAGCTGAGAAAAGTGTTTTTCTTTCTTTGGTACAAAAATTGTGAAATAGAATTTCGTATAGAGCACATACGAAATTCAGCCTATTTTATATTGAATAAAATAAGCAAAATCAAAATCACTTGTTCTCTCTTTGAAGTACATTTCTGTAGCCAATTTAAAGGGGATGGGCCCGATTTTATGGATATGAATTTTCATCTTGATAGAAAGAATGGCCTTCACCTAAAAACCCCACCTTAAAGTTTCGCGCCGATATTTCAATGCGCTTCATGTGAAGAGCAAAAAACTGATTTCGATAACCCCAGAGGACTTGTTCAATTAATATTTGGCGACCAAAATTGGGATACAGTTTCGCATCATTACTTTCAAACGAAACATCTTTTGTCTCTAAGATTTCACAGTGCAGGGTAAATGATAAAAATCGTGTAGCTTTCTTCTGATAAACCAAAATTTTGACCATTCCGGTAAACTGCTTCTGGGGACGAGGCTATTAGCGATCGGGCCATGGTACCTTATACGGGTACGAAATCTATTGAGTACCTAATGTGTATGAAATGACTATTATGACACAATATTTGGGTGCCTCAAAATCTCTTGTTTGCACCTGTAAGATGGCTCCTTGGGTAACTTAGTTACCCGAGTCACCTGAGGAACACTCTCAAAAGTCTTCGAACATTTGATAAAAGATCCAGGTGTCTATATCATACACACCTAAGTTTCAGGTTTCTAAATCATACATGTTCAGTGGTATAACAAGACCTTTGCAAATTGGGGCAGAAGGGGTGCTGAGGCATTTTATGAGGGGAGCAAATTTGGGTCCTTCTCCATAGTTTATTTGGGAGGGGGGTGGGGGGTAAAGGGTTCATATGCCACTGCTTAAGTTCCAGGTTTCAAGAGCATACATGTCCAGAAGGTGTTTTGAATCAATCCCATGATGCATAGCAATGTGCCTATACTGTACTATACTAAACACATGTCAGTAGTTAGGGAAAAAAGTGTTCCAAAAGTTTAAGAACCACAAGACATTTCATAATGTTGCTAAAAATTTCCTAAGTACTAACACTTTGTGGGCTAAAATGAGTGTTCAAGTCAGGGTATTTATGTATTAAGAACAGGATTTTTGTGGGATCACATGACCCTATTAAGGTGAAATTTCCCAAAACTGGTGCATTGTGGGATTGACTCAATACACCCCCTGATACATGTCTAAGTTTCAGAAGTCCATTGGCCAATCTCATACGTAGCCCTACTTGTATTCTAATTCCTGCGTATGTCCTACATACATGTAAAAGACACTTTAATAGTAGTAGGACTCAAAATTCTGCCGAGATGGTCCCTATCCAATAAATTTCACGGTAAAATGTCAGATCCAATTGTTAAGGCAACTTCGTTATTACTGAGCCATGCAAAAACGAATATGCTACACACGTAATCTTCACACACTAATATTGAATCAATATATGTTTAGACTCTGCTTTTTCCTAATGGTGTTGTGTTCTTAATTATCAAATACATTTACAGTTCAGAGAAGGCAACATTAACATTTGAGCTCATCAGAAAAGATTTCCACATAAAAGTATACGGGAAATTACGTTTGACAAATTACAAAGTGACAATATTAAACTAATGTGTTCTGTGTCATTACTATTGACTGCATAAATCAGGCAACCCGACTGCTCATTTATCATTATTACCAGTTTCACTACTAGGCCAAAATCAAAACAAATTTTGTTTACTGAAGGCACATCCTTAAAACCAAGATGTGACATGCATTTTTAAAATATACTCTTATCCTCAACTGTGTGTGTGTGTGTGTGTGTGCATGTGTGCGTGCACATGTGTGTGCATGTGTGTGTGTGCATGCATGCATGCATGCATGCTTCACTCCCAAACACAGACACACATAATTTTCAAAATGTTTACCCTTCCATGTAGATCACTAACAGTGTTACAAAATTCTATCCACAATCTTGCATCTAACTCTTGTTAATGAGGCATGTTTAACCCACTCTGCTACATTCTCCTAATAGACACGTCTAATCAATTGTTAACGACACCTGTATCTCCACGGAACACTCTCAACTCAAAAAAAGCGTGCATTAAATGTTATCACGGAACAACATTCGCACATAACATCAATAATTGAAAACGATACCATTACGCCTGTGTGTATAATGTGCCCGAGGAAAATGAGGCAGGCTTCAGATTATTACTGGCAATAAATAGTATTTGGCAAGATAAGGATATTATGCATTTTTAAAATTAAGCAGCTGACTTTGGTGTAATCATGAGGTTCCAACTTAAAATCAACTCCTGTATAGATTCCTCTTATGTGATTGGTTAAAAGTGAGGGCTTGTCTAACAATGCCCTGTATTTTTAAGGATTTTTTGGTAAATATTATATAGAAGCTCGGAGAAACTGGCGAGCACAGAACTAAATAAAGACGAAAAATATACGGTCTCGAACCCGGAGCCTCTCGCTTTCTAGGCGTGATAAAGCGAGAGGATTTTGGACAAAATGACTAAGCCCTGTGGCATAGTTTTACACTATAGTCCCCTATCTCTACTTAACTCTAAAAACAATGTTTAAGCCATAAGCCATTTAGTGAGCATATTGAGTCTGTGTAGGAGATGAGACTACTTTGGGTCGGGTCATGACTTTTGACCTAGTGCATCTTACTATAATTCAAGAAATCCATGTATGTATATATGTTTGTCCCTAGATCACGCCTTCAGTTTTTCGTCAACATTCGCCAAATTTCCACCACCTATAGTTCTACATAGTGGAAGTGTCTTGCCGGAGAGCTTTTCTCAAAATCGATCACGTTACCAAGGAAAAATTACAAAAAACAACAGAAATTGGTCAAATCCATCACTGACGCAATGTACTGGCAACATACTTTTACGTTAACCCGATAGTATCCTGTGTAGTAACAGCGTGAGGACCGCGTGCTGCGTCAGTGTACATGAGGTGCGTTGCCATGGGTGTGTGTGCGCAGAGGCCAGTTGCTACGGGTGTGTGTACGCAGAGGCGCGTTGCTACGGGTGTGTGTACGAATTAGTTTTTGCTTTGGTTGCCGCTGCATTGCCCCTACACGGCCTACCGGTCAAATTGCACGGGAGTTTGTCAAATATAATGGATTTATCCTTCCACGTTTCTTGCACGACAGAAATGTGAGGACACGGGGACCGGGGAGTTGTCGCTGCATGGCCCCTGCATTGCGGACCGGTCAAAGTTGCGCGGAGTTTGACGGACAATACAGACACTTTTAGTAAGTTTAGTCTTCAACGTTCCTTGCACGACTGCTATGTAAATCGTCACGGGGGAGTTATGATTAAGAGTATTACGGGTGAGAGCGAGCGAGGAGAGAGAGGGGTTAGAAGACGGTATGTTTAGAGAAGGGCCTCGGGTGATGAAGTGTTGTACGAAAACAAATAGAGCTGAACAATTAGCCTTAATTATTAATCAGTGGCGTGCCCTTAAATAAAATACGAAGTGCTGGAACACAGTGTCCCAGCACAAGGTAGGGGGACTGTACAGAAACAAATAGGAAATTCACCTTGTGAAATTCGGGTGCGAGTTCGAATTGTACGATGTTCACGTGCGAACTACAGAAAGACAGGCACTGTTCCTTCATTGTCGCTTAATAATGCCTTAATAATCGTGGCGTGCCCGAGGGACCTTTTTTTTTGTGTGGGGGATGGCTAATTTTCCCTTATCATGGCGTAGCAGGATGTTGGAGACGTGAATGTACTACCGACAAAAACCCAGGCCAGCTTCGCTCACCGGGTTGACCCTATTGGGTTTTTTTGTTTGAGTCGCATCCATAATCTAAAGAGCAGGGATTGGGGGATTCTAGATCAAACTACATCAACTGCATGCATTTTTTATTGTTATAAGTCTTATGCCCTGCTGTAATCATGCATACCTTCATCAAAAAAACACTTTTTTCAAAAAGATAATACCGACGAAACCTATTTCCATGCTGGCTACGACCTCTGCTCCGAATGGATCTTTTCGCCCCGACTGCTGGCACCAACCCCCCCCCTCCCCGCTGCGCACGGCCACTATTAAAAATAAAAGATGGCAATTCGCCGGCATGCGTTGCAATCTGATGCCATGGCCCGTGAAGCATTAAGTAGAAGATGAAGAATGTGGTAACTGACGTGAATTGCGGCGAGATTGATCCCTTTAATTTCTGATCCCTTCTATTTTGAGAACGCAATACGTACCAGCTGGAACGACTAGTACGGATGTGATAGAACTATAACTGTAGTTTTGAGGTTATGTTAACAAAAGTTTAGAATAATAATAAGTGCTGGCACACAGGTCCTGGCACGGTAGGACTTGAATTAAAAGAAAAAAAATAGTACAAAGGCGGTTCGCGAACCCCAAAAAAATCTCTCGCCTGCTCGCTTATAGCTGTAAGACAAAGAGCAGCACACCAGATTGCACTGTAGCCGTAAGTGTTCCAAGAATTTTGGTGCAAGCAGATACGTGTAAGGATTGCAGATATCCCCTACTCCAACACCCCACCCCCTCCCCAATACCTACAACCCCACCCCTATCAACACCGCCACCTCCTCCCCATCCCCACACCCCACCCCCCTCCCAACATACCCCGCAACACCCCCTACCCCTCCCCAACACTCTGCAACACCCCACCCTCTCCCCAACAACCCAGGCCAAAACAACCACACCCCCTCCGCAACAACACCCCTCAACACCCCACACCTCACCAACCCCCCTCAACACCCCACCCGCTCTCCAACAGCCCCGCACCAACCCACCCCACAATAACTCCCTCCCCCCCAACCCTTAAACACCCCTCAATTCCAACTCTTGCCCCCCCCACCCCTCCACACACCCTTCACTTCCCCCCCCCCCCTCCCCCACACCCCCCGGGCCCCCCCACACCCCCCCATCCCCCATACCCCCCCGCCCCCCCCCTCCCCACCCCCCTCACCCCCCCTCCGCGTCCCCCCTCCACCCCGCCCCTTCTCCTCCTCCAACAACCCCGCCCCCCCCCTCCCTCCACACCCCATCCCCACAGACCACACACAACCACCCTCTCTCGCCCCCCCCCGTCCTCCACCCCCCCCATCCCCCGGGACCCTGACACACCCACCCCCTCCCCAACACCAACCACCCCCGCAACAACCCCACCCCTCCCCAACACCACCACAACACCCCCCCCCTCCCCACCCCCGCAACACCCCCACCCCCTCCCCAAGCACCCCGCAACACCCCTCAACATCCCCCCACCCCTCCCCCAGCACCACCGACGCCACCTCCACCCACAAACCCCACCCCCTCCCCAACCCCACCACAACACCCCGGCCTCCCCCCTCCCCCCACCCCTCACACCCCCCCCCCCTCCCCAACCCCAAACCTCCACACCCCACCGCCCTCCCCAACACACCTGCACAACACCCACCCTCCTCCCAACACCCCGCAACACCCTCCCCAACACCCTCACACCCACCCCCTCCCCAACACACCGCAACACCCCACCCCCCCTCCCACACCACCAAGCAACACCCCACCCCCTCCCCAACACCACCGCAACACCCCACCCCCCCCCAACACCACCACCCCCCCACCCCCTCCCCAACCAGACACCGCAACACCCCCACTCCCTTCCCCCTACCCTTTTCCCTCCCAACCCACACCCTCACACACCCTCAACACCCCACCCCCTCCCCCTCCCCACTCCCCCCCTCAACACCCCACCCCCTCCCCCCCACACCTCAACACCCCCCCCCCTTCCCCAACACCCCGCAACACCACCCCCCCCTCCCCAACACCCGCGTAACACCCCACCCCCTCCCCACACAACCGCAACACCCCACCCCCTCCCCAACACCCCGCAACACCCCACACCTCCCCAACACACCGCAACACCCCACCCTCTCCGCAACAACAAGACCACCCATCCTCAACCCACCTCACAACCCCACCCCCTCCCCAACACACCCCTCAACACCAACACCCCCCGCCTCCCCACACAAGGAGATCCCGCAACGACAACCCCACCCCCCTCCCCAACACACACCTCCAACCCCCACACCCCCTCCCCAACACCCTCTCCCCAACACACCAACAACCCACCGCAACCCCACCTCAACAACCCACCTGCTCCATGTAACACAGACATATTGCACATATCCAATGTACTGTTTCAGTTATACAGCAATTAACGTATTTAATTA
This sequence comes from Ophioderma brevispina, assembly GCA_023653785.1. Classification (NCBI taxonomy): domain Eukaryota; kingdom Metazoa; phylum Echinodermata; class Ophiuroidea; order Amphilepidida; family Ophiodermatidae; genus Ophioderma; species Ophioderma brevispina. Next base: position 60,082 of record JAMKCH010052943.1, read on the forward strand.
GGTCAATTGTACACAAATGCCCCTTAATTGGCCACAGCACTTTGACCCAATTATATTCACACAACAATGAAATGCAGACTAGTCTTTCATGTAGTGAGAAATTTTGCATCTCGATGTACCGTTTTTCAGCGATACAGCCAATTATGCATATTTAATTAGCTCATTTACATACCTAAGCCGCATATATACTTACTTTCATGTGCAAACAAGATGCGCACCATATTAGGCACTCATGCGTGAAAAGAATTTTGTGGATCCTATGTACCGTTTCAATTATAGCAATTACTCTGATTTTTGCATATTAATTAGCTCATTTGCATACTTACTTTTGCCCGAAATACCCCGAATCCTATCAGTTGCGAGAACTCCTTCTCCCAAGCCCGCTCCTCCCCAAGTTACATCCTTTTATAACGCCTTACGGAACTCCTGAAAACTTGGACACAGCCTTGCGGAAAATTTTCGGAATTAATGCAAATTAATAGTGACTTAATTAGCAATTTTACGCTCCAAAATCTAATCAAGTCGAGACATCATGGACCCGCTCCTTCCACCAAGTTTACCACCTTAGGCTTACGGAACTCCAGATAAATCGTACACAATCAGTGAACACTGACGGCGAGCAGACAGACGCATTACAGACAGACAGACAGACAGAAAAGTGAATTACTCAGTCTCTGCGAACAAAGTTCAGGCGAGACAAAATAAACCTGTTTAGAATTCCGGTTTGCTAGTGCAAATTTACAAAATTAACAAATGCGAACTACAATAAAGACAAGACACCGTTCCTTCAGTGAATCGCTCCATTTCAGTGATCGTCTTCCGTTTCAGTGATTCGCTTCCGTTTCAGTGATTCGCTTCCATTTCAGTGATCGCTTCCATTTCATTGATCGCTTCCATTTCAGTAATCTCTCCCGTTCACTCAGCTAGGGGGCCTCCCGCTAGTGTTGATAATGGAAAAAGCAAAGAAAATAAGCAAAAAAATGGCTAATACAAAAGTAGTAAAGAATTGGTTGAACATATTCAAAGATTACTTGCATGCGCAGCCATTGGAATTTTGCCGAGTTGTTTTTTTGCAGGGAGTTGAAGAATTATTACAGTATGTTTCTTTCTCTCTTTTCCCCTCTAAATGTCGATTCTGGTGCCACCTCTGCATAATGTACAAGAATAATGATCTTAAAATTCATTATATGGCATTCAGGTGGTATACACAAACAATAACATTTTCATGGCATGAATTATTTTTTGTGAGTTACCAAGAACTATTGCTTTTGCACCATCATTTTGGTAGGCTGAGTTTCCAATGCACATTTTAAACAATCTTCCCTAATTCTATACAAATACATCCCAATACAAATGTTTGTAACTTGATATCACTAAAAAAAATATGAAAAATGTTCATCCTTTGAATAAAGCTTATTTTACAGCATCTGCAGGGTATAGTTTGTATAAAAAGTCTAACAAAATTCCAATAGATATGAGCACACATCCAGATCTTATTTAAGCAAATATCTGCACCGGTACTGCTCAATTAAATTGCATTCATTTCATCCCCCATGGGTTGAAATGTGTAAACAATGAGAGCTCCTTTTCAAATTTATCTAGATGAGGGCATATTTGTTCTGGGCTTTGATGCTGCAATTATCATGATACAAAGTTGGCATCGCTATTATTTGGATCAATACATATAACATTGCAGTGCAAACATTATACCACGCAGCGACCTATTTTTAAAATTAAATTGCTCCAAATGATGGAATTCAGCGAAGGTATATCTTTGTTAAAGATTCATTCAGAGATTGTTAGGAAGTTATAAATAACATAAAAATGGCCCAAAATGACAGAAAGAGAAGAAAACAATGCAGAAATTGGAGAGCTGCCTGAAACTAACATGTCAAACCATTTCTAATATTGGGTCTTCTGTTTTTGACCTGCGGTAGCTTGTTTTTCTAATAAATACCATCAAATAGATTTTGAAAAAATTAAATACCGAGAGTGAATACCTTTTCTTATAATAAGAATAAATAAGTACTTCAATTTTCGCTGCAATTGTATTTTAAAAAGAGATCCATTTCAATGGATGGATTTTAATCATCTTCCTAGATCCTACATTATCAATATACATAAACTTAGGGCATATTTGGAGGTGCAACAAATGCAAAGGTTTAGAACGTTCAGAAAAGCAAATTGTCGGAAAGAGCTTCTGATGGAAGAGGGTGTGCTGGGCAGTTCTTTCAGGCCCAAAATAGACAGATTTTACCTCTCTTTGGCAAAACAATGTAGGTTCAAGCACTCAAAGCCCCCTACAATCAAGGAAACAATTGTTGGAACATTTCGAACAAGCTTCGGAATACTGTTCCCCACCCCTCCCCCATCTATTGTTGAATGAAATATCATCATCAGCAGTCTTGCCAATTCCCCAACATTGATTGATGGGGGTTGGGGAAGGGTAGGTTGAAGGGGAAGGTTGATTGAGGCTTTCAATTGATTGATAATTGGAGCTTGTAGGATCTCAACTCTAGCCCAAGTGACAGGGGCGTAACCATACCTAACCCTCTGAGCACACAGTAGTTTTTGACCACCACCCATGCTCCAGGAGCAGGTCTCCCTCGCTTATCTCAAAGGGCAGCTATTGATTTTCTTATCTTTTTTTGGACTTAAAATTTTTCCCTCTAACCTGAAAAAATAATGAGAATTTTATATATTTTAAAAGAAGCATCAGTAGCGAGATTCGAACCCGAGACCACTGTATCATTAGGTCAGCTACCTAACCACAAGACCAGCGAGGATTGGTGTGCCAGATTTGCAATTCTAATCCTTGATAACATTTATGGAATAAATCGCTACTGCTAATGTGGTCAACAATCAATATAATGAATAGCTCCGCTCTGGAACGGATGCAACAACCTATGCTCCAGGAGCATGAGTAGTGGTCAAAATCTCACACTTGCAACCCTCTGAGGGGGCAAGACTCAAGAGGTTTCCCGATTCCTGTACCAGCTTGGGGATGTGCAAACATCTTGCCTCGAATGCCTATACGGTGGGGTCCAGTGGAGAATCCCCGGTGGGAGTCCAGGGGGAAGAGCCCCAGAAGCTTCTGGGTTTTGCCATCTTAGAAGATAAAAAGTAGTGTTTCAGAGCAAAAATTTCACAATAAATTTGTTTTAAGCTACAATAAATCTTTCGTTTTTCCTTCTCTTTCATCTTCTCCCTTCTCTTTCCTTTTCTTCCCTTTTCTTTTTTCTCTTCTCCCATTTCTATTATTCCATCTTTATTTTTTCTCTTTCCTTCCCCTTTCCTCTTACCCTCTCTTCTTCTTTCCTCTTTCTTTCCTATTTCCCTCTTATTCCTCCCTTTTTTCCCTTCCCATTTTTTGTTCCCCTTCCTGATTTTTTTACATGGGGAGCCACTGGTTACACCACTGCCAACTGAGCAATATAGCAAATAGTGGTGAGTGCTCCAGCTATTTATTTTCATGATTGTAGCTGGGTACACCAATGAAGTAGAATAGTATTAGTAGAAGCTTGAAGAAGTTTTAGTAGCTTCCTTTAGTACACTAAGGGCTTCACTGTGCTTACTGCTGAAATGCTACCATTTTGGTACATCATATAGGGAATGTTTTTGCTTTCTAGGATATCATATCAGGGGTATAGCTACATATATGGTAGAAAGATTAAAGACATGCATAGTTATCAGTAAATCTGACTCAGAGATTTCGAAATTTAATTTTTTTGTGTAATATTGAAAAATAGTCCAACTAAAACAAAGATAGTAACCCCTAAAATGCACATTTGAAATTTTGAGATTTGATCGGTTTTTTTTCGTTTTGATGCAGTAACATTTATGTGAAGTTTACGTTCCATGGATACTGTGTTACAAAAATTCCGGATCCGGAATTTTATAACAAGTTGGGATTGCTATATGAAGGACTTCTGATTTAGCTTAGCACTTTCCACTTATTAGTATATGACAAGCATTATGTACAATGCAAAAAAAAACAACGATTTTTTTTGGAAAGTGAGGGCGCCCTCTTCAGGACAATCACACACATCATACACGGCCTTTAATAGGACATAGTTTTCCAGACCCATCTTAATCAAGTTACCAAGGTTTGTTTTGATTGAACTACATTCCTTCCAATCATGCCTGTCTTCCCCTTCCTTGACAAATTATTTTTTGCCCTTAAAGAGCTGTTCCGTAATTTTGAGGAAGGTAATTGTTTTGGACAAAGTCAGACTTTGCATGTACGTAGCCTTCCTCCAAAGGACAATGCCCAATGATAAGTAACACTCTTTTTCGGTTTTTAATAAATTAGAGAGCAATTTGAATTAAATGTCCTGGATGCAAACAATCAGATATCATACATGCCTATAGCAAACTAAAATAGACACTTTTAAAAATAACTACCATGCTGTTGTGTCAGGAAGCAGAGGAACATGGTTGAACAACTCATTAAAATGTTGCACTGATTTGTGTTAAGAATAAGTCTACAGAAAATCTGCTATGATCTTTGAGAATCCCCAATTTTTAATAGCAATTTAATTAAATATCGCCCCTTAAAAAATAACAAATAATAATATAATAGGGTCTACGAAATGCTTCCCCTTTAAATGTAAGAACAAAAACATCTCCAATGTGATTGACTACTTTTATTACAACACTGTCTTAAGTTCACTGAGCTTTGGCCAATTTTGTACACATTTTGGCTTCTACTACCCTACAATGAACAGTTCCCCGGGGTATCTTTAAATGGGAATAAAATTATATTACAAACACATAAATACAAAAAGGCCTTTACCACCTATAGTTCTTTACTAACAAACTAACACCTCCAAAGTTCTATCCCCCAAATAGCAATAACACCAACTGGATGATGGTTAAGATTTTATGTTTGTCTTCTGTAATTATGAATTTTCATACAAAATCTTCAGATTATTTTTATAGAGGGCTAGTAATGCCTAGCAGAGTTTCCTCCTCCTCCCCCACTGGAAATTAGCTATTAATGTGTAAAATTCAAACAGCTTCTATATGGAATCGACCAACAGATCAAATCTGATATTGATATTTTGTACTGAGGGGCTCTAGGGTACTTCCATTATTTCGAAATCTGATACTCGGAAAAAAAATATGATAATATACCTTACGGAATAATAATACAGTTTGGTATAATAGACCAAAAATTTGACAGACCATGGTAAAGAATATTTGTTTAAATGTGCAAATAAAAATTTCTTTAATGAGTATTGTTATGATTTCCAAGACAATGCTATAAACAAGACTGCAGCTGTGGATGGTGTGTGCATGTCACAAGTGCATGTGTGTGTGTGTGTCTTACTAGAGATACATTGTGGGAGTATTTTTTCTGGTATAAAGATACATTGTGGGAGTATTTTTAAACAATTGTGGGTGTATTTTCCTTCATTGGTGGGAGTATTTTTACTAGAGTTACTATTTACGAATTGTCCTATAACGGAGTAAACTGTAATCTAGTATATGAAAAAAGTTTATTCCTTAAAAAGAGTAGAAAAGAGTTTTTCTAGTTCAGTAACGATATAGGCCTGCGGCGCAATCCTCTTGGCTAAGAAAAGTGAGAAAAACTCTTAACAAATGAAAAAAAATGAAAAAAATTGAAAAAATCTTTAAAAATGTCTAAAAAATGTCTTTTTAAGAAAAAATCTCAAACTATATATGTTTTGAAACTCCTTATATTTTGAAGTGTATTTTTCTGAAAAAATGTCTAAAAAAGTGTCCTTTTAAAAGAGATTTTTCAGTGAAACTTCCACAATGTAGCTCTTTTAAGCATGGTTGTGGTGTGTGTGAGTGAGGTGGTGTGTGTGTGTGTGGGGGGGAGTTTTTTTGTGTGTGTGGTGTGTGTGTGTTGTGGTGTGTGTGTGTGGGGTGTGTGTGTGTGTGTGTGTGTGAGGTTTGTGTGTGTCACTTGGATGGCAAGCTGGTCAACATGCATCCCTAAGGGAGTGGTCATTATTTATGCCAGGGAGGGGAATGAACATTCCCACTTTTTTCAAGCAAAAAAAAAAAAAATCTGTTATCCGTTCACTTCCACTAACAAAATTTTGCATCCCCCTGGTTTTAAGAAATTTTCACCCAGAGTTCATGTTAATTCATTTTTGGCACAGCTCAACTGCATCCTTGATGGATGAGCATACCCTGGGGACACCAACCTAAAGATTGATAAAGTTATATAAGAATAAGTTGGTTTGTAACAGCAGCTTGGAAGTCCTTCCCATCATGCACAGGGCCATCAGAACTGGGAGCTGCCAACGCATGGAACCTCCATAGGGAAATGTACGTAAAACTCACTAACATACCCTGTGATATATTATTGATCCCTAAGAAAGGCCTTGATAAAAGGCATACAAGTAGTTTATATCCTTAGTGCTACTTCAAAGAATATTATGGGGAAAAAACCATCAAATTGTAAAGATATTGAATATCTACCACGTTAACAAATTACTGCACATAAACCGCATGTTGGATTGCCACTTTTGTGTACAGATTTAGTCATACTTTTTTTTTTTTACATAACTGGTGTATTATGGGGAAGGGCTTCATAACTGCTGATGTTTGTAAGAGAGCCAACTCACTCTCTGCTGGTCTCTCAATTACTATAATTTTCCTGGAGGCCAAGGATTGATTTAAATTCTGTAATGTACCCTCTTTTTGTTGGAGTTTAACTACCACCTTCCTCTTTATGAAATAGCTACTATTTTCCCGAGGCTAAAAATTGATTATATTCTATAAATGTAACTACATTTAGAATATGACCAATTCTTTTTGACCCCTTTTCCCAGCAAATCAAACTTGCAAAGTTGTTTTTATTCATCAAGTTTATGGTGGTTTGCAAAGTTTATGTGTATATTTTTCCAAATTTGGTTCTCAGGTATTTTGATGAAAGACTGATTTTAAAAGGCGTGCATATTTGTGTGGGACACCCTGATTTAAATGGAAGTTGTTTCGATTTTTATACCATGCATATGAAAAGACCATATTTTTTTCCATTGTTGTCCTGGAATTTCAGTCTCCAAATGCATTTCTTTCAAAAGAGATGCAGATCCCCCTGGCAAGGAGGAAATATGCAAATGAGCTCATTAAAGGGCCATGACTAGATTGCTAATAGTCTCAACCCCAGAACTCCATATTTTACCAGAAGTGGTCAAAATTTGGTCATAAGAAAGCTACTATTTCTCTCATTCACCATTTTCTCATTTATGTCTGTCTATAACAGCACAAGCAGCACTAGATACTATAAGGTCCTGTGGTGTAAGTGTTATCTGCTCTCTAAATGTAAACAAGTGAAAATTTCACTCTCAAAAAGAGTGAAACTCTTTTAAACCACTCCAAAATGAGTGGTTTGTACTTAAAAAGAGCAAATTCCCACTCAAAAAGAGTGAACATCACTCCAAAAAGAGTGGATTTCCACTCGGTTTTGTGTTGTCCTTCGTTTCACTCCTCAAAAGTGTTGTCCTTCATTTAACTCCTCAAACGAGTGGAAATCCACTCTTTTTGGAGTGATTTTTACACTTTTTGAGTGAGAATTTGCTCTTTTTAAGTACAAACCACTCATTTTGGAGTGGTTTAAAAGAGAGAGTTTCACTCTTTTGGGGAGTGAAATTTTCACTCGTTTACATTTAGGGAGTAGATCGGGTTAGGGGTCTGACGGTTACAGGCACTGACAGACGCTGCCAACAGATTTTGCTATGACAAAATTCCCCTTCTGCCAAAGTACCAGGGGTAATCATAAATTATGCAAATTACCTCATTAAATATACAATGTCACCAGCAACAAATTCTCAGACCCAGCTTGGCCTATAAGTTTTCATTTGGAATGCCTATCCTCATAGCATCTATGGATATGGAGGGAGATGAGAAAAGGGAGTCTGATCGACTGACAGCGTCGGTTTTGTAAATAGTACTCAGATGATGCACACAACAACAAAAACAGCTGTAAAGGTTTGAAGGCACCATTCAAAGTTGTCAACATTCATAAAAAAAAAAAAAAAAAAAATAAGAAAGCTACTATTTCTCTCATTCACCATTTTCTCATTCATGTCTGTCTATAACAGCACAAGCAGCACTAGATACTATAAGGTGGTGTAAGTGTTATCTAGATTGGGTTAGGGGTCTGACGGTTACAGGCACTGACAGACGTTGCCAACAGATTTTGCTATGAAAAAATTCCCCTTCTGCCAAAGTACCAGGGGTAATCATAAATTATGCAAATTACCTCATTAAATATACAATGTCACCAGCAACAAATTCTCAGACCCAGCTTGGCCTATAAGTTTTCATTTGGAATGCCTATCCTCATAGCATCTATGGATATGGAGGGAGATGAGAAAAGGGAGTCTGATCGACTGACAGCATCGGTTTTGTAAATAGTACTCAGATGATGCACACAACAACAAAAACAGCTGTAAAGGTTTGAAGGCACCATTCAAAGTTGTCAACATTCATGTACAAAATAATTGATGACTCAAATGTAACACTAACATGAAACCTACAGCCTCTACATTGTACTTGTTTGGCCTTCACATGAATACAACATGACAGAGGACCATCTGCAGTTTCTAGCTGATTACCACATTTTTATGTTGTAAATATTGCTTTCAAGGCAATCCTGAGTTCAGTTCTAACATTTTCCATCCTTGAAATGTCTGGTAAAGATGTCCTAAAAGAGGAGATAAATGCATAAACCTTGAAAAGGTAAAATGCCTTTTTATTGTTCAGAAGGTTAAAGGCACTATCACTGATCCACCCAAAAGAGTCAAAATATTTGAAATTTGCAGGAATAGCTTAAAAGTGAGGGATAAGTCTGTAGAATTCTCATAAGTTACAACTGAAATATTAGCAGAAAAGAAAGAAAACAACAGTCTTCAAAGATATGAATCCCCATTCAATTACGTGTGGTAAATGTCCGTACGAACAGTAATGACTCAAATTGTGTCTTCATCAGGTTGCTTTTGGGCTTATCATTCGCAAACGAGTTAAGCTGGCTAATAAATCCGGTATGCGTACCTACCCAAATTCTCAATAATGTCTGAGCTGCTTAGGTTCGTGAAAATTGTTTGACATTGTGAATGGTCATTTAACATGTTTAACGCTATGAAATGTACTGATCCTGATTCTATGTATGATCATGGATTTATTGCGGGCCTATTGAATTCTCAACACTATTTTAGTTGAAATATAATAAGTTATATCATTTTTAAGAAAGTAAAACAATCAAAACCCAACCCGAAACCAAGTGCATCGGACTGATGCATTACCGTGCATAGGCGTGTAGGCCTATGTTATGTATACCACGTACGTGATAATGCTGAACATGTGATGTATATGGCAAAGGGTACGTGGCAGGCAAACGGCAAATATGGGTGGTCCTTCTTCCCAAGTCCTTGGCCCTGAGTCCACCACTGTATCCCGTACATCATGGTATATCATTGTGTGGGGACTGTGTGTGCATATTACCAAGCTATAACGATACGGCGGTCGCACTTCCCTAATCAGAGTGACCCACAGATCGCGTGAGGAAGAATAAAAATTAATTATAATTGTATATGTTCATTCACAAAATAGAAATAGTTGTGAGTGTATCAGGGAACTTGTATGAATGCCTAAATATCAAAAAGTAATCCATACAAAGATGTAATACTCATAAACACAATAGTTTTAGGTAAGTGGTGATTGGCTGTATTGCAAATGCTATTTCGCCAAGTACAGGAACAGGACTTGGCCTGATATTCCTCAATGATATGTACATGTGAAAATCATTACCATAATTGATAGGGATATTTTATTTAATGTACATATGATTTGCCTGACAGTAGGAGAGTAGAGTTGGCCGACTTTGATCATCGTACATACCCACCCAAATTCCGTTAAACTAGGTGGTACCATTGGGTTGAGTTGGCCTTTTCTATTTGGGTAGGTACGCATACCGGAATTATTGGCCAGCTTGACCCCTTACGCCTTATCATTTGCAGGGAACGTTTACTTCTACTTGTTACAGACATGTAAAAATCTGATTTAATTTTTTTTTTTAATTTTCTGATTGATCAAATCACCGATAGTGCCTTTAATTTGGGCCAAAAATGAATTCACTTGAAAACTCATTTTACATTAACTCGACAACAACTGAAAATGTGCTAGGTGTTAAGCTGCACAATTTCATGATAGTTATTCTTTTTGACACAATGGATTCATACCTTGAGAGGGGTTTGTATATTTGTCAGAGTAAATTTGCTCCTTGGCTCCCTCACCCTTTTAACAAAAATAGTTTGTCATTATTCTGGGAAAGAGTCCTGGGAAAGATTATTGCTCTAAGTAGTACATGTTGCAATTATAATATCATTACAATCCCACAATAATCAAATGTACCACTAGATCTTTAGCAGCTAACTCTACGAGACAAAATGCACCAAAGTAAAAATTGCCCCGATGTTATTATTCATTCAAATTCCCCTTTTAACCATTTGCAACGTGCCTTATCTGTTTCCCAGACACTATGAGCTAGAAAAAATCTCAATTCCATTGGCACAGTTCAGTAGCTTTCATTCACCAATGTATTTAGAAAATACACCCCTTGGTTTTTGGGTATGATACATTATACCCAGATCACACAAGGTCAGTTCATGTCAGTGCATGTATAAGTACAACCCACTGAACTGTGTCCTTGGTGGATGAGCATATTGTAACTCATAGTCAGAGTCTTATCTTCTAAATGTCACATCTATTAGTGCAGTTCGTGTGAAAAAAGAATTCAAACAAACTTTTACCCTAACTAAGAGAGTGGTAATGACGGAAAAGCATATGAACACAATGAGATGTCGGGGCGGCATATTATGTTTCCCGCTAGAAATCTACACTCCATTTCAGCCATTTATTTCGAATCAGCCAGATGCAAGAAGGATGTAACTGTATATGGCTCCTACGGGTATACAATTTCCAAATGCATTCTTTGATGGAGGTACAATTTGCCTTATTTCAAATTCAGTAAACATATAGCTCTTGTTCAGGAGAGATTTAAAGCAATAATAGCACATTTTTTGAAGACCACCCCCAATTTTCAAAATTTGATATTTTTGCACAGTTATGTTGGTAATTGTCTTGGAAACTATACCTGCGAACGAGAATGCTAAAAAATGCGTATTTATCATAAAATAAGCGATTTTGTAATTAGAATTGGGATCCCAGATTGGACTTAACGGCAGAGCGGGAAATTGTCCGTCCATGATGAAATAGTACCACCTCAAGAAAATAACCTCTAACTTGGCTTGCCTGAACCAATAAAACAACTAATGGATGAGCGAAGAGGCGCCCTTCAAAAAAATGTGCTAATATTGCTTTAACCATTCACAGGTATAGTTTACTAGCCAGTTACCAATGCAACCGTGTAAAAATCTCAAAATTTTTGAAAAATTGGGGACGCTCTTCAAAAAAATGTGCTATTGCTTTAAGGGATTTTTAGTGATTTTTGGACATGGAAGCAGCCATATTGGATTTTCAAAAATGCCACTGGGCAAAATTTTGCACACCCTTCAAAAATTATTGGCTTAGGTTATAATAAACTAAAATATATCGATAGAAAAAGTCTGTACTCCATTTCCATCCTTCAGGCTGTGTGCGCAAACTTCCACCTGACTAAAAAGCCTGGTTAAGGTTTGAAAACTGAAGCCAATTCCCGGGGCCAATTCATTCTCCTTGTAACCAACTTTGGTTATAAATGCTCATCACAAATGGGAGCTATTGCGATTGCAGCCTGCTTACATCCAACAAATCTGATTGTTATAGTTGAGTGCTAGGATGGATTACACACAAACCTATACTAGAATTCTCTCAGTTATGTGGGTCATTTTGACCCACATTTTGTTGTTCTTTTGTTCATTTACTGTAAGTTAAAAAGATATCTACAATTTATTTGTTATAACTATACTACCGTGACCTATTTTTGTTTTGTTTTTTTGTTTTATGTGTTTTGTGTGTAAATATTGCCACTTGATTTTTAGATGTAGAGGGTGTATCACCACCAGAGGGTGTATTTAGTCCATCCCACAATGCATCAGTTTTGGGAAATTTCACCTCCATACGTGGATCCTGGGTTTCCTACCGGAAATCATTTTTTACCGAAATTCCTATCCCACAATGGACCAACGATGTATGAGTGGATATGCATCACTCCATGCACGCTTGCGGTTTAGTGCGCCTCCTTTAAACTATGCGCAAATTTTGTGGCGCAAAAATTACAAGGCAATCAAAGAGTACTCATTACTGGTAAAAGTTATGCACAGCAAACGGTTTTCGCACAGTTATGACAGAAAAATGACCGTATGACAAAAAAACACCACATGCGCTATTATTTTATCTACTATTACATCGTTGGTGCATTGGGGGATAGGAATTTCGGTAAAAAATGATTTCCGGTAGGAAACACAGGATCCACGTATAGGGTCATGTGATTCCACAAAAAACAAACATTCTTAACACATAAAAATCCCTGATTTCTACACTCATTTTAGCCTGCAAGGAATTTGCTCATGATCACAAAATGTTTTACTCTTCTTAAACACTTATCCCTACTCTCTAAATGTAGACAGTGAAAATTTCACTCCCTATTAAAAGAGTGAACTCTTTTAAACCACTCCAAAATGAGCGGGTTGTACTTAAAAAGAGCGAATTCCCAATCAAAAAGAGTGAACATCACTCCAAAAAGAGTGGATTTCCACTCGTTTTTGTGTTGTCCTTCGTTTCACTCCTCAAAAGTGTTGCCCTTCGTTTAACTCCTCAAAAGAGTGGAAATCCACTCTTTTTGGAGTGATTTTTACTCTTTTTGAGTGGAAATTCACTCTTTTTAAGTACAAACCAAACCACTCATTTTGGAGTGGTTTACAAGAGTTTCACTCTTTTGGGGAGTGAAATTTTTACTCGTTACATTTAGAGAGTATAAGTACTGACATGTGTTTAGTAATTAATTATTATTAACTAGAATTTTTTTAACGCGCGACATATCCACGTAAAAGTGCTCAAGGCACTGTGCGGCAGCCATGAAAGGCGCTCAGCACATCAGAGAAACCATGTACCAGAACAAATTAATGCCAAGAAGCTTGATTTTTAGTAGAGTACAGTATAGGCACATTGCATTGCATTATGGGATTGGTTCAAAACACCCTTTAGATACAACAACAATACACTTCCCAAGAACAGAAAAATGATTTATTAATAGTGGCATTTAAATTGTTCACAGTAATGTGAAGTTTTCAAATACAAACGTAAAGCATATAAAGATTTATGTACATTTTGTATTACAAATTCATAAGACTGGTGGAAACAAAATGTTTTTGACTTTTATATTCTAGATTCAATAATAGTAATGTCATATTTCATATATCCCTGTTAAGTAGAATACAAATCACATGTGCTGATGCCACATGAATGTTAATGGCTACATTCAGTAGATGACATCCATTAAAGGAAACTAATAAATTGGAAATTATATTCATGAAGTAAGCACCAGGAACTTCACTTGCCTTCAGTAAATTGCAAATTTAGAGCCCACACCGTGTTGAATAAGGTGTATTTTAAGTGGATGCCTACTAAAGATATCAATCATACATAGAAGACGACTATAGCTAAATCCCCTCTGGCACCTGAGGGGATAAAAAGGGTAACATAGCTTTTTAACTGTAGAAAATGCTTGAGTGGCAAGTTTTTAAGGTCGGGCAAGTTACGCCAACCAAATACATTTTTAGGCACAATTAAGGAGAATTGCAACATATGAAATATAAATTATAGGCTATTATGCTTTCAAACTTGTTTTGCTTCAATTTTGCAAGATGTGTTTGGAAATTAAGTATCTGATGGAAAATGTTCTTAATTCTCTAGTAGATAGCAAAATTATTAAAATGCAATACATGTTAATAACTTGATTATGATGATTTGCTATTTACGGTAGATTAAAAATAACATCATGAAATATATCTGCCTATTCAGTAGATTTGAACTGATGTTCTCAATTATAGTTTGTGATTGCTTTGGGTGTAGTTACTATTACTGTAGATAGCATCCACAGGCCTAAACAAAAAATAAGGTTAGTTTGATGAGGCAGCGTGGGGTGTGGGAGGGGGAAGATGGGGGGGAAGAGTTGAAATCGGGATAACCATCCTCTTTCTCCATATTTTTTGATTTCATCACCTTCATTGGGGAGGGTCCTAAGTGAAAGGGTCTCAGCCACCCTTCCACCACTGGTTACAACAACTGACAGCATGGAAGAAAGGAACTACTTTATCTTCAACAGGATAGACGGTATAGCAATAGATTTATTAAGGCATTATTAGCTTCAGCTCTCTGTGAACATAATAGACAGGTTTTTATGCAGAGGCAACTCACATAATCTTTTTGATTTGCTCTATTTAATTAGGTCTAATAGGTCTATTCTATGAGGTTAGAACTTTCTGGCAAATTACAGAAAATTTCACAAACAAAGCAAATAGCCAAGTAAAATTATATTTCTGGTTGATAAGCACCTGCCACAGAATGATCTGTCTTCAGTAGACAGCAACTTAACACTCACACACCACAATGTATCACTAGCCAAGGTTAAATGACGATTTATGGTTAATGCACTAACCAATAGAATGCATCTGTCTTCAGTAGACAGTAACTGACACACTCACAGACCGCACTGTATTGCTAGCCCAGGTTAATTGACTATTATGCGGTATAGCACCCAAACCAATAGGAAGTGAATCTGTCTTCAGTAGACAGTACCTTATACCACAGGTATTGCCATCTACTGCAGATAGCATTCAGCTAATATGGGGAGTTTATGTTGGTTTGGGGCAATGGAAAAAAAATGAATTGATTTTATGTCAGGGTTATCTTGTTAAATGTTATCTACTGGTATAGAAACTCAGCGATAGAAAATATCTATCTTCAGTCAGGATTTGAAATTGAGATGTACCTGTCCAAGAGAAGTTTCGTATTTGTTATAAAGACAGCGAAGTTCATAGATTTAACAATCTGGCGGTCACACTAAAATTGCGTGTTGAAATATAAATCTATAATTCCGAAATCAGACCACCATGTCTTTTTAACTGGTTAGCAGATGTAGTTTGTTCACCATGTATTTGTATATTCATACCCTCCTTACATTCAATTTCAAATGTGCTTTAATTATAATAATTAAAAGTTTTATGGACAGATGTTTACATAGAGGATTTCCAATTAGAGATAGATGACACAGCAAATCAGAACAGGGTTACTGGCTAATTTTGGACAGTTCAATCGCCGTGATTGTTTTTTGTTGGTTTGGTTGTGTGGTTTTTAGTTAAAATTAAAAAAAAAAAAAAAAAAACATCAACTTTAAAAACAAATACTCTAAAAAAATTGACTATGTGAAGTTTCATCTACATAAAGTTAGCTTCTTATCAGTGTTGCAGAGGTAGCGTACCTTGTAGTATTACGTACAAGTACGTGAATACGTCACCAAATTATAAAGAAATACAAAAGAATTTTAGCAAATCCTCTGGGATTTCTCAGCTTTTGAGCACGAGGAAAGATACTCATTCAGAACTAATGCCAACACAAACATAATAAACAAATATATGTGTCAAATTTTTGATTTAATGTGTCGGAAATTATTTATTAAAAAATATATCACTGGTGACATATCAATTTTTGAATAATATCTTTTTTTGAAAAAAGATAAAAAAAATCCCACACATACATTGTGTGATAAGCTTTAAAACTATGTAGTGAAGATTGCAGCTTCAGAACTGTAAAAATTAAACTGCCCGGGGTGAATGTTAAAACCTTATGTATTTCTTAAAAAGTTGCACTGGGCATGTGGGCGAATGATGAAGTTATGTACATACGGTACGTATACGTACTTGCACGTTTTCTTCTGGACTGCTTATGGAATGTGTCCAAAGGCTATCTTTAGCAACTGTTAAGTTGTTGTGTTAATGCCATTCGAGTGCTTGGCTTCTAATTTTTGATGTTTTGACTGCAGGAGGGTTGGTTTTCCAGCCAATCTGCGTGCAGTGAACTTCTGTTTATATGTAGTGTTTTATACATTTATTATGTAATCTAGAAAGAAAGTAAAAATGAATGGAAAATTCAATTCATTTGAAAGTAACATTATCACACGATACGAATTACAAATGAGGACATGTTCAAATCACCAATATCTTATGCAGATACAAGGTTTTGATTGTATTAATAGCATATGGTAAAATAACTACGGCCTTATATCCACCAATGATATTGTATTTACAGAAAGAGTGTTTGATTTATCTTGAACATTACTAAAATCTCCACATTATAATTGTACTGAAACTTCACCAACAAAAGTGGTGCATTACCATAAACAATTAATGATAAATTCATCAATGGCATACTATGGTGGCATGCATGCCATGTTGCCACTTTTTTGTAATGTCTGGTCTCATTCTTACCCAAACTAGCCTTGGATAACATTTTGGTACAAGGAATGTTGAAAACTTCCTTGATTAAAAACATATTGTATATGTTTTGTTCTTCAAATTGCCCAACATTCCCGTTCATTCAATTGCTATCTACAGTAGATAGCAACAAGGTCTGTTAAAGAAAAATTTGATAGCTTACAAAGGCATTAATATTTGTATCATAATAACTCATACTTCTGTTGCTATTTGCCATTTATTTTATTGCATACAAAATTGCGCTCAGATAACATTTCACTGATTGACTAACACCATACTCCTGGGGTAAAGCTGGGTAAACTATATGCCAACTCAAGCTCAACAAGAGCTAAATTGACCACAATCTTGCAGATGATGAATATATGGTCACTTTCATCAGTTTAGTCTATATCTTGTTTCATAAGTGAATCTTACTGGGTCTTTGGCACAGAAAGTTAATTTAGTGGTTGGATTTTTACACCCTCTTGCTTGTTTTGCATTTTTGTATTTTTTATTTGCTGCTGCTGCTGCTGCTGCTACTGCTGCTGAAACTACTACTACTACTACAAACCAGACCCCAGAAAAAACTTTTCCATAGTAGCGTTTTCCTAAATGGAATTAAAAATGATGCAGACATAGATGGCTCACTACCCTTTCCAGTATAAAGCACTCCACTTATTTCTCATGATGTCTAAATATTTTATCCGGTCACATTTTAGAGGGCAGTATTCATGATTATGCCTAGTTCAGATCAGGCGGTAGCAGCCAAATAATCTCAAATTTAGATATCATCATTGGTTTAACATGTAAAAGCAAAATCTTGATAAAAAAATCTTATTTTTTATGCTATATTACAATATTTTCTTATTACAAAACCACTGGAGCTGAAGAATCAACTCCACTGTAAGGGTAACTTCTGACTTTTTATGTATACAAATGGATGAGGTTGAGGGCAAGAACAAGGTCATATGGGCTGTAGAAAACCATGAACACCCCATATCAAACCACATGAATTGGTTTGTGTCTGTACTGCTATAATCTACATTGATTCATTTGGGCGAGTTGCTCTATTGAAAGAGGAATGGCTGTCATCGTCTAACAATCGCATGGATGTGTTAACATAACCTGCAAATGATTGGCTTGAAATCCACTATAAATATTGCAGATTTTTAAGTAATATTGTGCACCATACCTGTAGAGTTTGACCTCAAAACAAAAACATTATTCTGTACTGGTGTAAACCACAATCGGCTGTTCAGTGTAGATTTTGAAACACCATCACTGTTTATTTGCGGGAGACGGTATGACAAATTTCCTCAAATACCTAATTTTTCACTATTTGGTATTTTTTGTTCCTACATTAAAGTAGTTATATGGAATTGTACACAATTATCTCTGATTTTAAGCTAAAACAATGCATTTCCACATTTTTTTATTCTCTCGCATTATTACTGCTTATCTCTTTGAAAGTAACTTATCTGCAGGAAGTCATGTTTTATCACCAAAATATGAAGTCGCTTGGAAAGTCTCCTGATTGCATTGACTGAATAAAGACTGAATATAGAAATTGTTGCATTGTAAAGAATAAATTAAAAAATACAAATAATTTATTTCAATTATCTATTTTGAATAAAGTGTGAATTTTAATTTTCAAATCTTTCGCATCTCTTTTTGTTTGCCAATATCTAATGTGTTTAAACTTTGGGGCATTTCGTGATCCACAGCCTCATCCCTCCGAGTTGCCTAAAAAAAGTTCAAATTGTAATATCATATCAACTCTTCCAATAAGTATAGTATGTGTGCCTATAGTCCATTCAATCTACAGTATGACCTGGACAAAATTGCTACAGAAGGTTTTCTTGCTGTAACTTGTTGTATAAACCCTCCCAAACAACATATCCAAAAGGTAGAAAAAAGGAAGCATGGCAAGACATGCTAATTTGCATAAAACCTATGTGCCATTTTAGCCTATATTTTGGTTATTATACAATATATTAGAAGGGGACGACCCGATTTAAGTAAATAAAGTTTTCATCTTGATAGAATGGTCTCCACCTCTAAACCCCATCTGTAGAGTTTTGCACTGATATTTCAACCCGTTTTCATGTGAGAGCTAAAAATATGATTTTCTTAGCCCTATATGTGTAAAATTAATATCGGTCGACCAAAGTGGGGTACATTTTCGCTCATAACTTCCAAACCAAATATCCTTTAGCCCTAAGATTTCACAGGGTAAATGAGAAAAATAGTAGCTTTCTTCAAATACCAAAATGTTGACCACTTCCGGTAAAATCTTAAGAGTATGGGGACGATACTATTAGCGATCAGGCCACAGCCCTTTAACTCTTGAGTCTTTCTTGCTGTCCAACATAGGACCCGAGGTACTTGAGGTACCGTGTGTACTGCAGATAGGTTGATGATTCTATTCCTCGTTGACGGTTATGTATTCTATTCCGTCTCTTTGTCATTTATATGTAGGCTGACTTTATAGGCAGCTTTCTCAAATGATGCTTTGTAGTAGATCTTGTGTGGCACATATCACATCCCCTGTTAGAGCTGCGTAGTCAAGGTCTGTGAGATGCTGACTTCGGTGACATCTAGAATGCTTGGCCTCCTTTTTTATGCTGCTGTCCTACCTATTACTCAGGCTATTACCAAATGACCCTTTTTAAAAATGTTCACATACTTAATGACCCCCATTTCCTTCTTTCCTGCTATCCACTTTTATCACAAGTTTGCATAAAGTTATCCACTTTTTAAAGAATTTGAACACCCAAATTCAAAATTTTTGCAGCCTACGTGCACATTTTTAACAAATTTATAATTTCATGGCAGCAATTTTATAATTCCATGGCAGTTTGAACTCTGGAAAAGAGACATTTCCTATATTTTAATTTCAGGTTTTAACATCATTGGCCCCCTTAAAGTTTCATACTGGATGACCCCACTTTATTCAGCTTGTGTACCGAATGACCCCGTATTTTGGGGTACATTTTATCTGAAAGGACCTGGGAAATGACCCTATTTTTCACCTGGCCGAGGCACATATACCCATCACTTCGCATAGGGAGGGCCCCCCGGCATTAGTTGACCCAAATGTGTTTGAATAAATACTCTCTGATAATAATTTCCTAAATAAAGATCTCCCCATCCCGATTGCAGTCTGACAAATCATCTAGAATGCAAAATTAATTTTGGTGGGAAAATTGCAACCATCTTGAATAATGACTATCACTTTCCACTTTTAATATATCAATTGCAAGTGCTACACACCTTGCAGGCATAGCAATGTAAAACATGTTCAAATACTAACATAAAAATGGAAAATCTCCCTTAACATGCATTTATGAGCTATATACCTTTGTCGAAAAATGGGCGTATAGGTTCACGTAAATAGATAAATGCAAATTACCATGTCTTGCCAGGCTTCCTTTTTTCTACCTTTTTGATATGTTGTTTGGGAGATCTGTTACTGCTAGTTACAGCAAGAAAACCTTCTGTAGCAATTGTGTCCAGGTGTACCTAGTATTTTTCATAGATTGAGTGGACTACTAATCTTACTTGCAAATTCGATCTACTTTTGAAGGAATTTGTAATTTCGTATCTTCTGTCTGTTTATGGACAGAAATTATGCAGCACAGTGGCCTATGGGGCACTGTGATACAAACATTTGCTAAAACGCACGTCAAAACGCACTGTCGGAATCAACTGAAAATCTAGAAATAACCTTTACTCAGGGATATCTAGTGAACCATACACAAACAATGAGGTACTAGAATCACGAAATGCACTTTTAATTAAGTCAGACAGTCAGACTGTCTGACGAGCAACCACCATGTGGACATGAGTAGCATATCTCTAGTTGAATACAGCATGTTCTGATTCTGCATGGCAACAGCTTTGTTGCATATACCCTACTGTCTGATATTCACATTAGCTTCATCAATTGCAAATGATCTCATGAGGGCAGCAGTCCAACTGCTAAGCTAGTATTTATATTGCAGTGGATGTCGGATGTGATGTTACAACTGGGAACACTACAGTGAATTATGTTAAATCCAATTTTATTCCTATAGAAACCTATGTTAATTGTGCATGTCAACAGTAAAACATTCAAGAAAACTGAATTCTGAAATGCTGTCAATATTTATTACCACTAAGTGTTTGCTTCTTGCATTATTATAAACAATGACAGCCAAAATAAAAGAAAATTTTAAATGATGAAACTTCCCAATAATCATTAGAATGTAGTTAAAGGTCCATGATATGATTGCTAATAGCCTCCTCCCCAGGGACCCAAGATTTTAATGGAAGTGGTCAAAATTTTGATATCAGAAGAAAGCTACTATCTTTCTCATTCACCCTGTGAAATCTTAGGGCTAAAGGATGTTTGGTTTGGATGTTATGAGCAAAAATGTACCCCATTTGGGTCGACCAATATTAATTATACACAGTGCTCTATGGGGATTACAAAATCACATTTTTAACTCTCACGTGGGTTGAAATCTCGGCGCAAAACTGTACAGATTGGGTTTTTCAGTGAAGGCCATTCTATCAAGATAAAAAAATTTATAGACTTAAATCAGGTCAACCCCTTTAACCCTAAAAGAGCCGGGCTTTTTGGACCCATCTCACCGCCGGGGGTTGGCCTAGTATCTCAGAAACGGATTGATGATCATATGTGTGGTACCAATGGATAGCTATGACCCTCCCAAGTCCATTGATACCAAAAAAAAAAATACAACATACCTTGAAAACGTCAACAGTGACGTCAAACATTGACGTCATGCAAAATGGTGAAAAATCTAAAAAAAATCGCAAATTCCAGTGGTTTTTTTAGCCATTTTTTCAAGCAAAAGAAAGTTTGTATTTTTTTTGGTGTGGCCAGGTGGGATGTGTGTCAAAGTTCACGCAACACATGTTCTTACTAGCGAATAAATCAACTAAATAAGATAAAACATATTGCAACTGTATCCTTAGCACAAAAAACTGATTTCTGCTGTTTCCGTGTAATTTCAATGGGAAATAAGCTTTTTTCCTTCGCACACAGTGGGCTTTACCTAACGCTGCGTCATAACCGTAGGTCCGATTTTGTTAAAAATGGTCTTAAAATCGAGCGCAAGGACTTCAAAGAAAACAGTCATGTAGTTTCGGCGTGAAAAAATAGGTGAGATATGACAAAAATGTCGGGGGGGGTTGGATTCCACCCCAGGCCTTTTAGGGTTACAGAACATTCATATAGCAAACAAACGTTTCCAAATGAATCAAAATAATTACAGTCATTTTTAGTATAAACCACAAGCAATCTGGGTGCTTGTGGTGGCTGGTCATGGGTGTAACCCATGTAAAACCTCATCCTTGTTCGTTAATAATACAAAAACATTAAAAAATCAAATAACCCTTCGAGTGGGGAGTTCATTCAACCAACTTTTTGACAGCATTTGAAATTATAAAATATTGCTTTACTACCTATACCAAATTTTTTTAGATTTTGCTCAGGCTTTTTGCTTTGTGTGTTAAACCAATGACAACATCTCAATTTGGGATAATTCTACTGGGCATAAAGGGATTAACAGCGATAATGTGAGAGAATCGAAAAAATGTGGAAATGCGTGCTTTTAAACTTAAATCAGGATAAGTGTGGTACAATTTCCCATATAACTGCTTTAATATCGAAACACACCACCAAATAGTGAAAACAGTGAAAGTATTTGAGGAATTGGCATACCGTCTCTCGCAAAAAGACATACATCAACGGCGTCTCCAAATCTGCACTACACAGCTGATTATGGTTTAGACCAGAACAGAATGAACAAAGATAAATAAATGTTTTGTGTTTAGTGTCCAAACTGTATCGATCATAGGTGTCCAATAATGCACGCTGGAAATCTGCGATATTCACTGGGAACGGCTTGTTTTTATCTCAAGTCGGAAATTTTGATACGCACATATAGAAATTACCGAATCATATACCAAGTACTACTACTGCCCTTGCCTTTAAACACGGATTTCAAGGTAACCACTTGCAGTTTATGTTCGCATATCCATAACAAAAATAAAAATTATAAATTTTGACTGATTTTTTTTTTTCGATGTTTCTCGAGATTAAGCAAACCAAATCTTGCTAAAATCCCTTAATATCTACCTAAAATACCAGTGGGTCCTGTCTGGTGTGTGTCCATCTGTCTGACCGCGTCGTCTATCTTGTCGGATACAGAGGGTCACGCGTTCCTGAAACTTTGGTGGGTGGGTGCCCGCCCCTTGACCATTCCGAAGACCGAGTTTGTATTGGTTATTGGATCAAAGGTCATCAGGGTCATTCACAATCAAAGGGGTCAAAGGAGGTCAAATGGGGTAACTTTTGGTGTATCCAGACGAACTTGGTGGGCGGGGTCTATTGTTGATGCCTAAATTTTTAAAACAATGTCAATCAGTGGTCATTCCAGCCAGGTGATTTTGAAACCCCAGGGGATCGCAAACCCGGGGACACCTATTCTTAAAAATTATTATGGCATGCCCTCCCGCTGTGGTCAAGTGAGACCCGATTTAATCTGTTTGTCCACAAACTTATATTCCATGTTTCCATTTTTTACAACTCAATTGCCTGTCATCTTCCTTCAGATCTTCTCTAACTGAAAACAAACTTGTATTTTATTTTGCCCCATACTGTAGAATGCGAATTACCATATTTAAATGCAAATATGGTCTGCTTGTAAGATCATTAGCCATTCTATCGAGCTTGGTCCATCTAAATTTGATATAAACATACAACTGTACTTGCATGCAAAATCTTAGTGACAAAACACATCAAAGTGCTATAAATACCTGATAGCATTTAGTCTGATTTCTGGTCTCGTCTTCAACCCCAAGTTCTTATCCAGAAGGCCCTCTTCTCCTGACCACTTAAAATGACAAGATCATTTATGATTTGCCTGTGCTGTGATAGATATATCACTTTAATGGCAAAGTTACATAGCAAAGCTGAATACCCAGAGGGCAGCTTTCCAAACTGACAATCAACCAGACAGGTGAATGACAGCTCATCTTACGATAGCGCTGCCATTTTGTAAATGATTACACATGTGAACTTTTAACACGGTAGTGTTTAGGGCTCTTGAAATGAAGCCCTGGGTGACAGACCTATAACCATGGCATCTGGCTGCCCTGGGGACTGCCTACTTTTTGCTTGTCAATCCGGACTGTACAAACCAAGTGGGCAAAATGAGCCTGGGATGCCAAGACTCTCTCTCTTCTTTTTGAGCCACTCTTGTTCCCCTTTTTAACATATTTTCCTTTGTTTTTCTTTTATCCGGCCCCTGTGGAGTTTACTGGGGAGGGAGAGACAGGGGGGTTACCAGCACTGTTTAGTGTTAACTTCACTGCCTAAGATTTTCAACATTTCCCCAGCTTATTTTCAACAAATTGCAGATTGTTTTGCACCTTCTTTAGTTAATAGTACAAAAATTAAAATTATCCATATTTTATGGTCAAAAAGTGTCATATCCCTGTTCTGGTAGCCCTGTAATATTTACTGATTCCAATTTGGAAATGTATATGGCACTATCTAAGATGGCCAAAATAAAAATCTCACATTGATTCTCTAATTATTACCGTTGCCAGACAAAAAAACCAGTAAAAATACGACTGCAACTTTCACAAAGAACCCTGTAACAACTAGTATGGTGCCGTATCTCAAGAACTACTAGTACCCAGTTTCTGGGATGTGACTGTTAAATCATGGTTTTATACTCAATATTGCTAAGAGAGAGAAGGCAGTATAACAGGGGCACTATTCTATGAAAATCTTTCTAGTCTCATCTTCACAAATTAACTTGTCAAATACATGACAGATATAGCGCAAGTGGTGCTAAGAAATTTATACCTACTTAGAAGAAATGTCACCATCCTATGGACTATGTAGAGAGAGGGTTATGCCCCCTCGGGTACAGGAAAAGCAGGTGGTGTAGGAGTGGTACATACTTGATAAACACAATAGTAGGTGAAGAGCCATGACCATTTTTAACATATTTGACCAAATGTTTGAGACAACACCTGACAACATTTTGAACTATTTTTTTATCAAAAAAATCATGGCAAAAATATTAGGATGTTCACCTACACCTTTAATCACTACACAGATGTTCACAGCACAGGTGCTCCCTTAAAGATGCTTGTTCCAATGGTCTTTGGGACCTCCCGCCCCTGATTTATACCTGGTAGTAATCGATTATTTCGATATCATATGACGACCATTTTAATTCTGCTTTTCATGTCGCGTCGTTCTGACATTTTGTGCAAGAACCCTCACATCCAATTCATCTCTTCCCCAAGTGTTTATAGCTCCACTCAACATCAACAAACCCTCTTACCTTTCTCATCCTCTTCATCTTTTAATATTTAATGTTAACCATCAATATTAGCGCAATAGTAAACAGGCTTTGCAATAAGTGCAATTTGCTTCTACCATCAAACTGCAAGTTATTCCCACTCTACCTGAGTGATGCAATTGCGCAATTAGAGCAACCAATGACAATCAAATTGGAACAACACCTTTTAAAAATTTTTTTTAAGTTGTGAATCAAATAATCATTTGCCTACAAATATCCATCAAGTTTCGGCAAAACACCATGAAGCTATTCAAGTCTCACATACCCATTTCCATTTAGGGATTCAAACATGTTTACAGAGTGATTAACCCAAACCGTGGTGGCCAAGACCTTCTTTTTCGGGAGGGGTGGGCAAATGAGGGGGGAGTGGAAATTGTGGGGTGGGGGAAAAATTTCAAATTTTGGCCCCAAATATTGCTATTTGCCCAATTTGGTGATTTTTGGCCCCCAAATTTACTGTTTTTTTTTTTTTTTTTGGCAACATCCTCATTTTTCTTTCTCTCCGGGGGGGGGGGGGGGCACTGCCAACTGATCACAATGACCTCTGACTCACACGTTGGATATATATATGTAGACACAGTCATACTTACCTATTTTCATCAAGAGTAAGTTGGTTGAAGAGTCAAGTCAGAAAGTACATAAACAAGCATCATGAAAGAAAAAAAAGAATGTTAAAAAATTAACAATTGAATACCCCAGTATTTTAATACATGTTTAATAATATTGCCTCTAGGCTTTATTTTTCACATGATTCTCGGGGGCTTCAAACATTCCAGGGCTATGTCTTCAAATTATTGATCATATCACACAACTTTTGGGTGCAAGTTTATTATAAATGGTATTACCTAATTAGTTCACAATGGGAAATCTGTTTGCCATACAATGTGTAATGCCAGCACCAGTCTGAACTAATCATTTTTCCAATAGCACATCTTTTTTCATAAATCAGGCTTATGTATTTTAACATGTCCAAGGGATTTGGTAAAAATCTATGCACATTTATGGTTGCTGCGACAATGTTGGGAATGTTTGCAACGATTTGATTTTCACAATTTTTGGGGCAAAAATGCTTCCACACGCATTTCAATATCAAATTAGCTACCATTGTCATGGATGTTGTTGGTATTATTTTTGGTTGTATTCACATATCATTTTGAAGCAATTCCAAATTAAATTATTATGTCATAAAATGTTAACATTTTCAGTTAAGCATGCCATCGCCCACTGGGAGTTTTCTTCAGGCAGATACCCCACATAGTTGTTTGAATTTCAATGTGCCAAATCAACCCTTGTGTGTACAAATGTGTGAAAAGAAATGCCCTGAAGAGTTGACTGACATTGCACGCTAAATAACTGAATATTGAGTCCATGGTTTGGGTTTCATTCCCCTCTTGTCTTATAATTGACACCATGGCATGGTTTTTGCTTGATTTCAATAATACACAAATGGACTTTTAACAATGTGACTCAATTTCATAATAATTAAAGATCTAATTCGAGGAAGAGACTAAAGTTGTACAAAAGTTTTAAAAAATAGTAATGTTTTTTATAAATTGATCAAACCGAACGACTTCATTGAAAATTGCCATTTGAAATACAAACACTCACGCTCCCCTTTAAAAAGATTATGTAAAGTCCCTTCCCACGGGGAGTACGTTTTCAAATGGATTAGCCTCAATGGATAACTTGTAATGGCAGCCGCATTTGAAAATTAGTGGGCCCTCAAAATTTTTCAAAATTGATATTTTGCATGGTTGTAAAGCTTTATATACAATAGCCCTCACCTGACTGATTAAGAACCAAATAGTACCTTTATGGGTACACAGAATGATTTGCTAATAAAATGACTCGAGTCATTTTATTCATGACTCTGCCAGACGACGGAAAATGGCGTTTAACACAAGAAACACATGCCAGAGTTGTTCCCATTGCATCTACCCGTGTTGGAACTGGACCTCTGACCTGTGTGGTTTTAATATCAATGAGTACAAACCTATGATATTCACTGTGTTAATAACCACTTTTGTTGATTATAGTTACTAACGGCAACACTAAAAGTTAGCCCAGGGGCGCCGGCCAAGATACGTCGTTTTGCCGTTCCCATAGGTTTAGCACGTAAATCACTAAAACTTGACAAATATTCTAAAGTCGAAAATATGTTGATATCAATATTTTTTTCCACTCAAAATCCGTTGGTGTTGACGAATCACTCATCTAAGTTTTTATTGGTATGATAACGGTACAACGGGATCGCATTTTGAACGAGGAGGCCGCTTGACCTCATGTTCAATCGGCCGTAGTCACACCGCTATTTATATCTCGGACCATGTACCAGGCCCCGGTACCAGGTAGCCCAGGGTAGCCCATGCACCACCGTGGAATGATTCGTGACGGGCAGGTGGGCAATCCCTCATGTCCTGTCTTTAAAAACGATTTGATGATAGTTTTTGCAGCACAATTATGCAACCCACCGATAAGCAAGGCCAATTTAAACGGCCGCGGCTCCGTACGGAGAATTCCACTCGCCACTCACTGATCTAATTTATAACGCGCACGTGACTTCAAATTCCGGTCACTGTCCTCGTCCAATGACTCGTTCTGCAGTTTTTGTGCGCTATGAATGAAGCTTGGCCGCCACCCGCCTGAGTTGGCCTACAATTTACATGGATGTCTTTATCCTCTTATTAAAGCTCATATCTCTGTTTTTGGAGATGTTATTTTTATGTGTAAACTATATCTGTATTCTTCCAATGGCCTTGACTTATTATGAGCAAATTGAGAAATCCACATTTTGTGAAAATGGCCATGCCCCGCTTTAAATTTGAAATGCGCTCCTCGTCTGGCCTCTGTAAAGATTTGGGTAAAGTTTTTTGGTGGGAGAGTATGGATTTTACAGACTATCTCAATAATATATAGGAAGCCCATGTTTATAAATTATGCAATGATACAACTCACTTGACCTTTTTATGGTAATGTGATGAGATATTTGACTGAATTTGCTGGGTTACATGTAAAATTTCTACAACTACTACTTTCTGTTGTTGATGCTGTTGACATAAGGTAAAAAAAAATGTTTGTTTGCTCAAGGGTATCCCCCAAAACCTTTATTTTTGCAAAGGATAAAGGATTTTCCCCAAAATGGCTTTAAATTGTGCCAAATGTTAATTATAAAAAAATCGTTGAAACACATTTAATGGAAAGGAACTTTCCTTGGCATAGCCGGATTATAAAATATACTACCTTCTGTCAAGTTTTTCCATTTGGCAGTAGTTTTCATAAATATGGGATATTGTGAACAAAGATACTGCTACGACTGCAATCTTCTGTTCAGTGGCGTAACCATAGGTGGGGGGGCATCTTCCCCCCCCCTCTTGCCGCCCCTGAAAAATTAGTGATTTACATAGGCCATATACTATACTAACAAATTTTAATATATCCCCCCTGAAAAATAATTGTTTTTCAAGTGGTTTAAAGGTGCTTTTTCCAATCACCTTTGGGACCCTCCTGACTTACCCAGAAGTATAAGGTTGATTTTCATGAAACAGTGCATTTTGAAGACCCAACCAAAAAAATTGTCTCAAAATTGTAAATGTTTCTGTTTTAACATGTACGAATTCAATACCTATTAAGGAAAAAAATATGCCAACACACACTTCTTACGTTTCTGCATAGTAATTCACACAACATTTTTGTACAGCACAAGATAATGGTTTATTACGTTTATCAAAATTTTAAAGCAACAAAATATGGCAAACTGATGAGATCAGAAAAGTTGCTGGGAACAATTTTATTTGTACCAAGTTATGAGTAGCTATTGAACTCCAGAAATATGCTCCAATTTGTTAGTTTATTATGTTATCATTACATAATTTCTACACATGTTGGCAACAAGATATATTGATATTCAATATTTTTTTTTCAATTTTTTGTATAATTTGATGTTGTGTTTCAGACATCAATTTCTCCTATTTTTTGAGGTTTGAAGGCAATCTCATAAAAAGAAAACGGAAGCATGGCAAAACTAATATATCCCAAGATGCTAGCTCAACAGCTACTACCAAATATTACCATTGATAAATGACATGTTTAAAAAGTCTTATTAAAGGTGCAAAACGAGAGAGATTTTGAGGCACCAAAATATTGTG
Source organism: Ophioderma brevispina (assembly GCA_023653785.1). Taxonomy (NCBI): domain Eukaryota; kingdom Metazoa; phylum Echinodermata; class Ophiuroidea; order Amphilepidida; family Ophiodermatidae; genus Ophioderma; species Ophioderma brevispina. The sequence continues at coordinate 89,065 of JAMKCH010052943.1, forward strand.
TCATAATAGTAATTTCATATAGATTAGACATCAATAGATTCTTTAGCTTGTACTGGGCTACAGAAATGTTTTAAAACTGAGGGGAAAGTGAAAAAAAGTGATTTTGATTTGCTTATATTTCAATGTAAAACATAGGCTGAATTTTGTATTTGCTCCTATATGAAATTAGAAATTTCACAATTTTTGTACCAAAGAACATTTCTCAGCTTAATCCTTTCAGATTGGGTTATTTTGATGAAAGCGTTACACCAGTGCAAAAATCGAGATTTTTCACATTTTTGAGGGACACCTGTTATGTAAATCTCTCGTTGCAAAGCAAAACCTTTACCCTTTATCAAATTTTATATCATTTGGCAGGTAATATCATGTAATGAGCAAATCAGAGATATTGAAAGAATGTTGGTCAGGGTTCACAGGAATATAGAGTGTTGTTTTAAATTGTTACTCAGAAGGCTATCTCCTGTTGTGTCCTATAATGAACAAATCAACAAGCTCTATTATAAAACGCTGGAGTGGTCCAGGGGGGTTAATCCCTGAACTACTTGGACCCTCAATGCAAATAAGCTTCATGTTGAGGATTTCTTGGGTTATTAAAAAAAACTCATCAAGCATGGTATCTATATCTGTAAGCAGGTAAATTATGAAATACACTACAGCAAAGATTTTGATAATCATTGTTAGCAAATCATATCAAGTTGAAGTCGTATGAGACCTCATACATTTTACATGAGTTTTAAATTGTAGTGATTTGTAGCAAGCATAATGTCAATCTTATCATAGGATTTCAGAAGCAATAAAACACATTATTTTTGGTCTTGATCAGTTAGGGGAAAAAATCACAACCAATTTTGCATCATAACTCAACATCTTAAGACTTGTTCAAGTATAATGTTCTCTCTAAAATCCTTGGACTTGTTTTTAAATCTAAGAGACTTGTTAGCAGGACAAAACTTTTTCTGGATTTAAAATTAATAAGTCTGTAAAAAGACTTATTTAAAATAAAGTCCTTAAAATGTCCAAGCAAATCTAAAATGACTTTAAAAATTCCGTCATAAGGCAAATGGAGAGACATTATGTTTTAAGTCCTAAAAGTCACTTATTTTCAAATCAAAAAAGTTTTGTCCCGCTAACAAGTTTCTTAGATTACAAATAAGTCCAAGGTTTAGAGAGTTAACTTCCTAAAGGGATTCCTCATAAGACTCATTTATAAAAGCCAATCCTTTCTTCAGCAAATTCACCATTAAGAATATCGAGAAAATTAATAGGCAGTTAATCCAAAACCATCTAGAGTCCTTAAGGGAGCTTTAATTGTAACTCCAGACAGAATACGTGCATCAAAGAGATGCTAAGACATGCATCTTTAAATTCGCCCTTAGGGGATCTCAAGATTATACCGGGAAATAACTAACTTCCATCAACTCGGATTTCCTATTGACCTCAAGATGATTGTGTTTCCCTCTAATACGGCTAGTCAGTGTCAATGACCAATTATACTACTTATTCTAACTCATCTTAATTTCCCCAGAGACTTAAATTTTAAAACTTTCACGAGACTCAAACAAAATTTAAGTCTATTGGCTTTATCTGAACGAGCTCTAAGAATGAAAGATTTACCAAGCGCGTTCGAAATAACAAATCCTTTCCCTTCCGGACTTAAAAGTGATTATGAGATCACTAATCATTTGGCCGTAAGCAGTCACGTGAATCGAACATGCAACTTTTTTTTCCATTTGCATCATTCTCTAATGGCGGTAAACAACTAGCAGCAGAAACTGGAGAACTTCTATCGGCGGTAATGTAGATGAGAAAACCCTCAAAATTCTACACAGGTAGTTTCCTTGATGACTTGTCTACTCTTTGGCACATTCTGAACTATTTTTGGCAATATAGCATTTTTGTGTTGTGTTTGTGAAATGCTGCAATAACTGGTAAATTTTGCATGTCATGATCGATGACTCTTGACACATGTCAAGTTAAACAACACACTGAACAAAGGCAATAAGGTTCTATCGACTATCGTGTAATATCAGCAGATGACATTCTGTGCATTAATAACTCGGACTGCATTGCTGACACTGACAGTGTAAACTTTAAACTATAATAGAGCTTAGTGTCCTATCCGTGATGTAAAACGCAAAAATTAATTCATGTTGTGAAAAATATCTTTTAGCTTAGGCTACCCTAGCCAACAGCCTAGCCCTAGCCTTCCATTCCAGACCAAGTTGCATTTAGTATTACATGATTATATTTACTTATACATGATATACTGCTTGTACTGTCTTGGGGTCTTTGTACTGGGTTAGTCCCTGCCGTGACTTGGTTTTAAGATTGTAAGGTTGGCGTACATGTAGGTAGTGCTTAAATGGATTAGCAGCGATATGCGAGAGAATCGAAAAAAGGTGGAAATGCACTTCGTTTTAATAACTTATAAATCAGGATAAGTGTGACAATTCCATATACTGCTTTGATGTAAGAAACAACCACAAAATAGTGAAAAAAATGAAGTATTTGAGGAATTTGTCGTACTGTCTCCCACAAATAAACATGCAGCGATGGAAATCTCAAAATCACAATAACCAGCTGATGTGGTTACACTATCACATATAAACAAAGCTAATAATGTTTGTGCTTGAGGGTCCCTGATTGATCAGGGTTGCATATATCACGCTTAAATCTGGGATATTCACACCGGAAAGGCATTTGATCTCAAGTTGGAATTTTTGATATGCACGTATAGAATTAACGAATCAGATAAAAATACTACTACCTGTCTTTAATAATTCACGGATTTCAAGCCAACCACTTGCAGGTTATGTATTTTGCATATATATCCATGCCAGTAACAAAAAATACAAAAATATGAATTTTGATGATTTTTTTTCACAATTTTCGGGTTTAACAAATCGCTGCTAACCCTTAAACTTAATTAAACATGAATTAAAGTTCAGATCTCGGACAACTCAATAAACGTGTGAGCTTATGCTAACACGGAAAGCAGCCCACAAATATCCATAGTAACATGACGCCTACAGTACAGGATGCAATTCGACGAGAATCACAGAAACGATTTTCTCACAGTGATTCTCATAGCACTCTCGCCCCCATCCGTCAGATCAGACAATCAATTTCTTTCTTCTTCCACTTTGAATCATGTCATATTTCGACAAAATGGAAAAAGTTTTTTTAACGCGATATGCGCATATCAGCCGTGCCTTCTCAGCGATCACCATAAAAAACTTTACGCAGCTCTGTGAACTGAGATGCAATCACGTAACGCTGGTTGTCTTACGCTGAACGCTTTATGTACGTGGGCAGGAGCTAAGGCCAAGAGCCTGTGAAAGAGTCGATTCCGATTTATATCGTTACTTTTTTTGTGATCAGGATGAGGTGGACTTTTCAATTTTCATTATTTCACATCAGATTGGCAGGCGTGTGCCGACCGTAGCAAAACGCGTAGAAAACGCGAGTGCTTCAACCTAAATAACATCAATACGCATAGTGGTACTACATGGACCTGGTGGTTCACTTGTCGATTGAAACCCGGGCATCAGCCAATGAATTGCGTACATTTCCACAGCTGGTTAAGACTACTACAATACCTACAAGGCGGTTCTCGACCACAAGGTCCCCCATCCGTCGCGGTAGTAAATGCAGCAAAATAATATTTAAGATCACAGGGAGAATTGTGATGGAACTAGGTGGTTCTCAAACCACTGAGACTCCTGCCTTAGCAGTAGGCAATTTTGATGGTATCAAATGTGACACATGACCACACACTCTTTGTAGTTATTTGAACTTGGATGACCCTACTTGACCTTGAAATGACCTTCACAATTTTTGGTTTAGAAATGTCAACCACAATCCCCCAAAGTTTCATGACCCACCCAGATATTGAGTTGACCTTGAAATAACCCATTACCCTTGAATGACCATTTTTTTGGCACGATGCTGACCACACCCCCAAGTTTCAATCATCCTACCACATACTCAAGTGATTTGACTTGAATGACTCCACATGACCTTGAATGACCTTCCCAAATTTTTTGCACTGAATGCTGACCACACCCACCAAGTTTTCATCACATCATCATCCACGACTCTTAGTGATTGACCTTGATGACCCCCCATGACCTTGAAATGACCTTCAATTTTTTTTGGCCACGAATGCGACCACACCCATCAAGTTTCATCTTCCTGCCACAATTGACAAGAGTTATAGAATGTTTCCCTTGACCTTGAATACCCCCTCATGACCTTCAAAGACCTGAAAAATTTTTTGGCACTGAATTGTGACCAACACACCAATTTTCATCATCCTACCACATAATTAGTGATTTGACCTTGAATGACCACACGACCTTGAAATGACCATCAATTTTTTGGCACTGAATGCTGACCACACCCACTAAGTTTCATCATCCTACCACAATTGACAAGAGTTATAGGAATTTTATCCCATTTGACCTTGAATGACCCCCTCATGACCTTCAAATGACCTTCAATTTTTTGGCACTGAATGTTGACCAAACCCACCAAATTTCATCATCCTACCACAACTGACAAGCGTTATAGCAATTTAATCCCATTTTTGACCGCATTTGACCTTTGACCCATGCCACATACCCCACCGTCGAACTCATCCACCGACTACTTCCATGGTGTGAAGATGGGCACCCATACAAAAGATATTGTGTTTACAAGGTGTATAACAATATAACCCTATTTTTGACCAAATTTGACCCTATTTTTGACCATTATTTGACTTTTGACCCATGCCACATGACCTATCACTCCAAACCATGGACCTAAAATATAACTGAGACCCGCATATTCTCCTGAAACGGCATATGCACTTCATTATCATAGTTTTGGGCGCCACCACATTTGGTTTACGTATCGTCGTATTTGGAAAGTCCTTATGCATATTTATGAGACACACGAGTATTTACGTTCGTCACACTAGTGAGTGAAAACAACTGAACAACAACTGATGCCACATGCTATCTCACGGACTCAAATATCTCTTTTCCTAAGCAAAATTAACAGGGGTCATCGGGAGACTTTTTGCGCATTAGGGATGCAGGAATCTTTTTAGAGGCATGGTTTCTTCAATCGATTGGTTTTCGCATAATTATTGCAGAAAAATCGGCCGATCAGACAATGGAACACTGGGGAAATGCAACACTGATAACATAACGCGTGACGCACAGATTTTTATATGCGTGTGCTTGCGCCTCAACAGTGACGACACACGAGTGCTTACGCAGCAACAACCACGGCACGCTGTGTGTGAGAGAAATCGGTTACGGGCTTGGGCTATTCCATAATACACGCGATTCACTTCTTCCTGTTATAGTTCTATGCTCCAAACTCATCCACCGCCTACTTGGGTGACATCTATCGTGCTAAGATGGACACCCATACTTGACCACACCCACCAAGTTTCATCATACCACGTTTCATGATTTGACCTTGAATTACCTTATATGACCTCTAAATGACCTTCACAATTTTTGTAATGAAAGTGATGATGAAGGAAATGATTTGGAATTTAATGCTGATAATGATGTCCATGTACCAGAACCTGATGAACATGAAGATGAACGGGATGCTGAAAATCAATATTTACAGAATGTTGACTTGGAAACCCTAAAAAGCTTGCCTTTTCAGTGATAATCAAACTGAGATCAGCTACATCAGTCCCTTTCTCTGCAATAAAAAGTGTCATTAATGACACTAAGATCATGTTCCAAGACACACTTGCATCACTGAAACACCAAATGATCAAGTTTATGAAAAATCATGGTGTTGATATGGAGTCTGAGGATGTTAAGGATCTTTGTTCTGGTTTTGAAACTAACAAAAACCCATTTGCTGATATAGAAACTGTCAAACAACAAAATGATTTCATGGTAAATGAGATGATGTTAGATCCACCTACAGAAATAGCAATTGGGACAAGATTGGACAAACGACGTGACAATAAGAGCGGTGAAATGGTGGATACCGTTGTCACTGAAACCTTCTAGTATGTTCCAATTTTGGAAGTTCTGAAGCTTATTCTCACTCCAAGGGTTCGAGAGTTGATAAATAAAGAAAAACAATCAACAAATGGAATTCTAAGAGGTTACCGAGACGGGGAACAATATAAACAATATGACTTGTTCATTGATCACCCAAATGCATTGCGGATCCAACTGTACTTTGATGATGTTGGGGTTACAAACCCTTTAGGCTCTAAAACTGGGGTTCACAAGGTGGGACTCTTCTACTTCTCCATTCAAAACCTGCCAAGACACTTAAACTCCTCCTTAAATACAGTGGCAGTGTGTTATGCTTCAGACCTGAAGAAGTATGGATTTGAACCAATACTTTAAGACCATTGTGGAAGAAATGAAAAAGTTGGAAAGAGATTCTGGTGTAGAATTACTTATTGGTGGTGAGGTGGTAAAAATCCATGGAGCTCTGGTTCCTTTCAGTGGCGACTCATTGGCAGTTCATGAAGTTTTAGGTTTTCTAAGCCATCAGCATATAGACTGTGCAAAACTGATAGGGACTCTATTCAGGTCCACTTTTTGGAAGAGGAGTTTGAACTGAGGAGTACAAGTATTGAAGAGCATGACGAACGCGCAGAGTTGGCAGCTATGTGAAGGGGTGGTGATTCTGCAAGTGGTATAAAAACTGTGTGTGTTTTAAACTCACTTCGGTGTTTTCACTCGGTCATAAATTTCAATTGGGATATAATGCACGACATGGCGGATGCCGTGGAAGGAGTCGGTCCTTTTGAAGTTAAACTACTACTTCAATCATTATTTTTTATTGAAAAGTAATTAGTTGTTCAGAGTTAAATCAAACTTGCACTCATTCTCTATTCTTTCAAGGATAGAAAGAACAAACCTTCACATTGAGGTTAGAAGAAAGATAGTGAAATGTAGTGATCACAAATGGGGCAAGACAAGTGCCCAAATGTTGTGTTTGACGCGAATGCTGCCGCTATTGATTGGGGATTCAGCATTCCCTTTGATGACAAGTATTAAGAGTTGCTTTTGATGTGCTGCAATTGCTTAGCATTATGCCCCATTGTATATGTGGTATAGGTGTACTTGAAACCCATTCAAACCAAGATCACCATTTCATTTCAAAGAGCTTTTTCGGGTGTTTCCATAAGGGACGCCCTTTTCTGACTACTTTCGGACACCACCCATGATTTCGGAAACCTTAACGGAATAAACCACATAACCGTGTGGTTTATTCTGTTAAATTCTGTTAAGGTCCAAATTCATAGGGTTGTCAGAAAAGTATGTCAGAAAGGGTGTCACCTTATGGAAAACACCAGCTATTTCTGAAACAGAACATTATAAATAAACTCATTATATGGTTCACTTCAGTTATATTCAAGATGGCTGTCCACTTGGCAAACATGCCGAGTGTTTTAAATTGAATCAACATGGTTTTACTAAGGCTGGCAGCAGTGAACTGCAATTTCAAAAACATACCGAAATCAGTCGCATGCAAACATTAAGGTCATGCAGTTGCAGTTGGAGTGCCAATGAGGATGCAAGGTATTGAATGCATGGTGAATTGGAAGGAGCAGAAGAGAAACAGTAAGAAAATCTCTTGGAATTGATGAGGGTGCAGATGTTTTTGTTGCGGAATGGGGTGCAACTTCCAAACTAAAACAACATCTACTCCTTTAAAATGCTTTTTATGTTGTTCTTATTTCTTGTACAATTATTTGTAAAATACTTGTTAATGATAAACCTTTTACATGTCTGACAGAAGACCATTTCATTTAAATTTAACCCATATAGTTTTACAATGCAGTGCTTTTCCATATGAAATGTACACGTATTATCAGAGCAAAGTCAAGTGCCAAAATGTGGTTCCAGATTCACCTGAAAAACTTTTTAAAATTAATGTACTCATCAAATTAGTTTTTTGTCTTTCAAATTTCAGAGTAATTTTCACGGTCACCCAAGGTCAAATTTGTAACATGTGCATACCATGCACATGTACCTGTGATTTCTCTTTCATAACATCAGTGAAACCATGGATATGTATAGACTTCAGCAACATTAACTAAAGAATATTACAATGGGCCCAGTATCCGGAGCCATTGTTATAGGCCTGATGTTTTTCACCTACACCTCCACCATCCACGATTCGGGTTGAGGGTAACAAAATACCCATCCTCTTTTCACAATAACTACCAGTTTACATTATGATAAGGTCGTTGACCCTAATTTCTTCTGAAAGTGCGGTAAATTGAATAGAATGAAGTTAGCAATAGTTACTGATTTTCATTCTGTCAAAAAGTTGTTAGGTCAAAGCTTGCCCAGCAACATTCTTGCATGATGTTTGGTTTTGTCTTTCTTTTCGAATAAAGGATGAAAACAATGGACAAAGTTAAGTGAACCCCCACATAGAAGCTCAATTTTAGTTTATTCTCGAATGAGGATAAATATGTTGCGCTTTCGTCATTAAAAAAGACTTCGTCTAAATCGGAGAGGTGGTAACACCTGAATCTTTTCAACTGCGAGACAAAATATTATCAATTGGGTCCTGCCACTCTCAGATGAAAGGAATCGGAAGTGCTTTTCTTCACTGCATACCGGGCCGGTAATATTTGAATATCTTACGCTCCAATGTTTGCTGAAGTCTAGCGTTCTATTGGTCACTGATCTTGGGGGAAATAAATGAGTGACATTATTCATTTTTCCATAAAATGTGCAGTTTTTATTTGCAGTGGCGTAACAGGCGGGGGGGGCAGGGGCAGGTGCCCCCCCCCCCCCCCCCGACGACTTTGGCCGGAAAAAATTCCCAAAACGCTGCGAAATCAGCCGTTTTTTTTATCCTTGGCCTGGGAAAAATTGGCCTTTTGACCCCTGAGAGGGAAAATTTCCCAAGAATGGGAAATTTGCCCCTCTGAGCGGGCAGACCCGATACGCCACTGTTTATTTGGGGCAACAGACGTTTATATAATTTGATAATTTATTATGAATTACACTTGGTTTGCCCTCCTTCCCTGATGGGCGACCTTACGAACAATGCAGCAAAAGAAAAAACCCCATCCTCTGTATCATGAGATCAATACACAGCCCCTGATCAGCTACAGCGGAATAAATCCTGACACCACCACAAGCCATTACCAATGACATGTAGATACGCAAAGAAGCTGTGGGCTAAAAAGTATAGCACAAACAGTGGCGTCCCAGAACCATTTTTAATGGGGGGGGTTGATCTGTGTTGCCGACAAAATCATGGGTCGGCCCTTTCAAGAATTATCAAATTTTTCCGGCTAGCTGCGCTCGCCAGGTAGACCCAAATTATTTTTCCACTCGGATCGAAATTCTAAAGAGCGGAGGGGGTGGGGGGGGGGTGGGGGGGGGGGGGGGGGGTTGGAGCAAGTCAGTCTTCTCCTCAACTACTCTGGGGGGGGTGGGGGGGGGGTGGGGTGGGGTGGGTGTGTGGAGCACGTTCATTATATCTCAAACTGCCTATGAACCAAGACACAAAACAAACAACAAATGCCGAGGAGTGCAACGCCGATAATCCGCCCATCAACCAGTTGCGCCGACATTATACCCTTATATCGCCGACAAGTCCAACCTGTTTTTTGCCGACACAACCTTTTTGTGCAATGGGGGGGGGGGTGTCTGCACCCCCCCGGTGGACGGTATGGACGGCCTGATCACAAAGGCAGTCGACCTTTGGTTCGAGATGCTATACTACGATTATACATCGCCTTGGCTCCTTCACTTTCTTTTTTCACTTTTTCTTGTTCATTTAATAAATAGTCTTCAAAATCATTGCAAAATGTTCCCCCCACTTTTGAGAAATTTGCAGACAAGTGTAAATCTTATTTTGGATCACCTCTGTCATAGTAATTTTTTATTTTCCAAAAAGATCAGGAGAGCAAGTTTAAAAAAAAGATGTAAAATGTGCTAACTTGCCCACCTTAAAATTATTAACAGATGCTACACTACGATTGTACATCTCCTTCTCACTTTTTCTTTTTTCAGATGAAGACATAGACCGAAATTTCATGATAATGGAAGAAACTGATTGTAAGAGCTTGGTATTTCATTTGGAATGAGGAAAAGAATAATTTCTCAGATAAGAGAGAAAGTTGTGGATACTTAGAATTAATAATAATTCAAAGCAAAAAGGTGAACATATATTTCTCTTCACTTATTTGCTCAACCATAACTTTGCGCGGAATATCCATTTTCCCTAGAATAAAAAAAACATTTTGAAGTGTAAAAATTAAATTAAATGGGAATGACAAGTATGGAATCGATTTTTGTGTCAATTATGCTAGAGCACTATAAATGTTACAAGACCACAGTTATCAGCCTAAGTCTGCCAATGTTCATTTTATGAGTTTATGAGGTCTTCTAGGAACAGCATCAACCCAAGTGGCTCCCACTGTCTGCGGTATTTATAGAGGTCACCTTTGAAAATAAAAAAAAGCTAGAAAATGAGAACAAAAAGTAATATTTACATATGTTTGATACATGTTCTCAAAAAAACATGATTTTGATGACAATTTCAAAATTTTGAATCATCTTGCACTTCCTGAATAATGGCATTGTGGCTAATTTTTGAGCAATTCATAGACAACAGTTCAAACTTCTTACAGAAAACATGCGAAGGTGAGTAACTTGATATTAACTATTTTATTACGTAAAGGGGCATTTGTGATCCACAACCGCACCCCCCGACTTACTCGAAAAAGTTGAGGTTATATCATATGAACCATTAGCCTTAGAAATCCACATGTGTACCCAAATCTTACGTTGAATTCGGTCGTTCTGTAAGAAATTTGCAATTTGTATTTTCTGTCCGTAAACGGACAGAAATCGCAGTACAGTGGCCTATGGGGAAAGTGGGAAACAAGATTTGCTCTAAACAAAAAGCAAGCTCGGGATCAACTCAAATTTTGTGAATAAGCTTTTTCCTCAAGGATATCAGTGAACCATGAATAAACTAGAAGGTGCTTGGAATCACGAAATGCAACCTTTACTAAAAAATAGTGTTTTTAATTTTGATAGTATTTTGGAAAGTGATTCAGTCAAAATAGGTTGCTAATGTACTACTGTTTTGGGACGAAAAAGTTACCAAAAATGGCTGTCCAAAAATTAAATAGTAAGGTTTCAGCACAATCATCGCATCTTATTTCTCCGGGAGAGGACAAACTACCACTTGTACACATTTGCTATTTTATTTACTATATGACAATAAATAGCCGAAAATAGTGTTTTGCCTATAGCATCTCTCTCTCTGATGTTTAATTCCAAACTAAACCTTTTAATTCTAATGTTACTATTTTTTGGACAGACACATTGGACAGACAGTGTCATCAATAATAGTACCATTATAGCAACACATTTTTAAAGGTCCATGGCCCGATCCACCAATACCGTCGTCCCCAGACCCCCCATATTTTACCAGGAATGGTCAAAATTTGGTATCAGAAGAAAGCTACATTTTTTTCTTTTTCTCATTATTTTACATTTAAAAAAAAATTTTGGGCTAAAAGATGTTTTGGTTCTAAGTTCAAACGAAAATTACCCCCCCTTTTGGTCCGACCAATATTTAATGTTAACACAGTACTTCTATGGGACTTCCAAAATCCTTTTTTAGCCCTCACATCAAACGGTTGAAATATCAGCGCGAAACTTTACAGATGGGGTTTTTGGGGTGAATTCTATTCTATCAAAATGAAAACTCTTATAACTTAAATTTGGCCATCCCCCTTTAATCTGATCACACTTTTCAAGATACGTTTCAAAATGTAAAACACTTGTTTGATTGTAGTATAACATTTTTATTGTTGTTCTACCAAATAAAACAATAATCCATGATGGGAACTCGATGGTTAACTTTTACTGTGAAATATGCCTTATATTTTGAAGAAGTCCGTAAATCACTATCAGTGATTGGCTAATCAGCAATCGAAAAAAATCATCAAAAATCAATTTTTTTTTGCATGTATGTAATAAGTACAGTACCCTAACCACTAACAATAATCTGCAAATGATAAGACCAGACAGAAGCAACCTCATAAAGACAGATCGGAGATTTTAGTCATTACTGTGCGAATGGACACTTACTACATAAAGACAATTGAATGGGAAAATCGTACTTGAACACTGCTGCCGTTTTCTTCCTTTTCTGTCCCAAGGCTGGAAAAAGGTAACTTATGAAGAATTCTATCTACAGGCTTATCCTTCAACTTTAAGCTATCCGCAAATTTCAAAATATTTTTTTTCAAATCACTGATAGTGCTTTATAGTGGCTTTAATTTTGTAGTGAACATTGTATTGGACCTTTTTGCTGTGCCTTTTTTTGAATTGATTAACCTGCAATATAAAAATTAATTGAATTTAAAATAGATCCCCCTGAGATGTAACCAAGCATGTGGAATGAACCAGAAAATCAATAATCAAAGAATTGACCTTGATCAGCAGAACCACCCCAGAAAATATCTAAGGTAAGTGTATATCAGTTCAGAACGCTGAGACAGTGGCCGTCCATCTTTCCCTAAATTATAGATGTCAGGTCAGGTTTCCTTTTGGGGCCTGCTACTGGTAATCCTGGTAACCATACTACGTGTACCATCGACGCCAACAACAAAAATAATAAACATGAAAAAAAAAAATTAAAAAGATGAAAATTAAATAAATTCTCGATTTTTAAAAAAAAATTTCAGATTTTTTTTTTTTTTTTTAGAAGTTTTTTTAAGATTTTTTTAATTTTTTTTTTTTTTCGAATTTAAACAATTTTTTTTTTGTTTTTGGATGTTTAAAAAATTTTGTTTTGTTTTCCGCCTATTTTTTTCCGCTTTTTATTTTCCGTTTTTTTTGCTGTTTTGTAGGAGTTTTTTTGTTTTTAGACGGTTTGTGTGGGCACGATGGCTGTTTGGTTTGTGGCGTCATTGGTACGTGCGGGTGTCCACAAACTTGCCTGGGCGGGCATAAATGTTCGCTATATAACATGGCTGGGGCTCAAATCCGGAACAGCCACGAGGAGACCGATCGTTCGCTGTTTTGTTCTGTCTGCTGTAGCCATTGCCCTGGCCGTGCAGGGGTATGGCTAAACTGTGCTATGCGCCGTATGCCATGTATTACTGCGTGTCCCATAACTAAATTCGGGCAATATTCGGCGCAATTAGACTGTTCCACAAAAATGTGATCATTTTGCTGTTTGTTGTGATTGGGCGATTAAATGGAAGCGGCAGTATCTTATTTGACGGCCTCTTTGAACGTCCATTGACCCCCTAGCCTTACTGAAAAGCTCACTTTCTCTGTCTTCATTTCTCAATAGTCTGGGTGAAACGAGTGGGTTCATAGATTACCACCCTCACACTCAACAGCGTCCCTTTATTACCTTCCTTACCTCCCTTCCCCCCCCTCCCCCACCTCCCCCCCTCATTTTTCTTTTTTTCCCCAAAAAGAAATTCCTTTTTCCTAGACGGGTAGTAAATTACAACTTGTTATTGTTGATCCTACCCCTGTTACCCCGTTGCATTTAGTACAAGTGATTTTCCAGGAAACGGGTGGTAGGCCGATCCTTGTAGAACAAGAGCCAGTGGCAGGGAATGGGGCGATGCTCCCCAGCTAGCAGTGGCAGAACCCTTGCCCAATTGCCCCCTCCCCGCCAGCCCGCCCAATAACTAACTGACCAGTTAGTACAGTTGTCGTATGGAAAAGTGAGATAGCCCCAAATTTTCCCCCGTCAGAAAAGCATTCGGCGCCCCCCTCGTTCTGCCCCCCCCCCCCCATTTTGAAAAGGTCCTGAACAGGAACTTATATATCTATCATGTCTATGGCTTTGTATTTAATTGTACGTTCATCCATTGCGGTCCCTTTATTATAACAAACGAAAAAAAATGGAGGGTACCACTAGGGGTTCCGTCAAAGTCGAAGGTTTGTGGGTGTGTGTGTGTGGGGGGGGAGGGGGGGTGGTTGCCACCTGCTTAACCTTAGTGTAAAATGGCCAAAATGGTACTTCTTATGTTAATTATGATGATCTAACTATAGTAAAGAAGTCTAATACTGACAAATTTGTAGTATCATCTTATTTTTTAGATGATTGTGTATTACTTTCTATTATATAACCTCACATTCATATTAAAACGTTATATGTTTTGTACTTTATATTTGAAGAAAGGACATGTGTAGCTAAGTAGCTACACAGTGATATACCAAACAAGATGATATTTGTCCCTTATTTACCGAATAACCCCCCCCCAGACGGTCGAATTTAGTAGAAAAAAAACCGTGGGGTGGACGAAGTCGTAACAACACAAAAAAGGTTTTCTTTTTATATACGAGTATTTCCGCAGTAGAGAGGGCCTATGAAATTATCATAACTACCTCCTCGCCAGGGATTTTGGGTGAAAATTCTATTGATGCATGATGCAGCCATATTCCTAGAATCTTGGGTTGATTAACACCGCCATATAACCCCCATAATACCAAACATATAGACATCAGATTACTATGAGAATTCTTGGTCTATATATTGTCCGCTATATACTGGGCTCATTATTCTAAGTGCTTTATAAGTGTTACATTGACAAAATTGGATGTTGATACATATTAATTAGCTCAAATTATTCCCATTTTTTTTAAGTGTCCCGTTGGTGAATTTGAAAATAAAGTGCTATATTTGATTTGGTTTTTCGGGGAAATCAAGGAATTTGGCAGCCTTTGAATTCCTGTTGTTCTCTAATAGTAAAAAAGAAAAGAAAGAGGGGGACGTATGTTATAACAATGTATGGCATTAGCCTGGGCATGGGTCCGAAAAACTGGCTTCTTGCACCACCTGGTTTATTGTCCAGTGTACTATACCTGTTGCAGTGCACCACATCAGAGCACGCCGCCCCTGACCGACCTACCCTCGCCCCATTCATACCTCAGTTCTTTTTTTCAGTGAGTTAGGGGACAATTACGTCACGGGTGCCCAACAGACATCAACAAAAGCTTTACTTTTTTTTCTTCCTGTGATGAAACATTGGCTAGGAAATTTTCCCAGGTTTGGGGCCCCCCGCTGGCCTTCGCGAAGAGCGGAGCGCTGAACAAGGAGGTTGCTGGGGGTGGGGAGGAATTGTGAATTTGAATGTTTGGTTCAACAGTGTTACCATTCTTGGGGGGTGGCGGTGTTTTGGGTTCCCGTTCTCGCTCCCCCACCAAGCCCCCCCGCGACCGCCCCACCCCAACGCTGAAACCAAGGACCCACTCCGGGCAGCCCGCCGGGGGGGCCACCAAAAGGAGCATGAGAAAAGGGAGGCTGAGAAGGGGAGATGGAGGGGGCTGGGGGGGGGGGGGAAAAAAAGGGGCGGCAGACCGGCGCCGGCAAACGAACAAGAGGCCCCCTGGGGGCGCGCTGGAGGAAGGGGAGGAAGCCAGCATGAAAAGAAGAGGAAGGATGGCCGCCCCCCCCCCTGCCCCCCCGCAATCAAAATTATTGGTGTGCCAAGCCCCCGTTTCCTAAGCCCAATCCACAACAACATAAAATGATCAAATTTTTAGTCTAATTTTGTGTGATTTCGTCTTATCGTGTCCAACACAGTGCATCTCAAATATGAATCCCAGCCATAGAGATGTGTAGGCATACAGCCCGGGGCTTACAAGGCTACAGCAATCCGTATGGCTTCTTCACTTTCCGCAAGTTCTTGTCCTGGTGGCATTTTGCTCCCAGGCAGACCAAGAAACTTCTAGGAGTGTTCTATTGTCTGTGTAAGTGTCTTGTTCTGCTTCCAGGTACCCCACTTCTGCAAGGAACTCAGACGGCCAATTTGTGGGGTATCTAATGATGCCCTGCAAAAGTAATGCATGCAACACGGCATCTAAAAGCAGCACACACCGCCTCGTCTCAGGCCCAGTAACGTCTCCGCCCCGGGGCCTGTTCCCCCGGCATTTGCATCCCGCCATTTATATAGCGAAAATTTTTTTTCACTTCCAATTTTTTTGTATCGTACGAAGACCCACCAAAAAAAAAATCCAAAGTGGAAAAAAAAAAAATTCCAACGAAAAAAAAAAAAAACATCTGCGGAAAAAATTCTTTAAAAAAAAATTCTAAAAAAAAAATTCTAAAAAAAAAAAAAATAACATTCTAAAAAAAAAATTCTAAAAATGCTAAAAAAAACAAATCGAAAAAAAAAGAAAAAATCCAATTTAAAAAAAAAATCAATTTAAAAAAAAGATTTTTTCAATTGTATTTTTAATTTTTTTTTTCATTTTTATTTTTTTGGCGTCGAGGTACACCTAAGTACTACGTGTCAGGGCCGAGTTGCGCGGCTAAAACCGGCACCCCATGGGTTTTTTTAATGAAATCTGATGAGGAGGGGTAGCTATTACCCTATAGAATTGAAAAGAATATCTACCTACAAGGGCGTCAGCTTCTGGAGAGCTACGGGCGGCCATCCAGCAACATGCTGCCTTGCATGATAGGCATGGTTTGCCCAAAGGTAGGGGCCCCCGCCGAAAACTGTGGATTGACTTCAGGAATGCATCTGTCAATTATCTTTGTGCTCCAATAATCCTCACACTGCAGTATTGCTGAATGTGCGGTGAATCCGGCCACCCCATTAGCGGGGACAAACCGGATTTAAAATTGGTGTAACGAACTATGCCCAACGTTTAGATTGTGTGACTTAATCATGCACACCGTCAAACAATACTCCTTGACGCAACATATGTCACCCCAATACACGCGCAGACTTCAAAGTAGCAATCGGCTTGACGACACTGTCTAGCCATAGTGAACAATTGTATAGTACTCATCAGGGGCGGTGCCAGGGGTAGACCTTCCAAGAGTATCAAATTCGGAAAACAAACCATGGGATTTTTGAGCAATAAATTGCTTTAAAATTAGGTTTTTTTTCTAATGTGTGAGTTAATTTTATTTTTTGCTTCCCTAAGATTTCACCCTCACGCCACCCATTAGTACCATGAATTACTGCAGGTATATCTTCACCTGTGAGTCAAAGTTTTTTTTTACATTAATTTGTTTCAGATTTCATGAGAATACAAGAAATAATGTGCAGCCGTACAATACTAAAAGAGTATAACACAAATATTTCCTTATGGATTGTCCGTAATAAATTTTGAATTTTATAAAATGAAAACCCAAATTTCTTATACAGTGAAGTTGCATTTCAACCCATTCTCCTGCATGGACTTGTTTAAAGCTTTGCATGTTGTTGATTCCAGCACAATCTGTTTGTATTCAATTGTTCAATATTAATCCTGAAAAAAAAGCTTATTCAAAAGTTTGAGCGATCCCGACTTTGCGGTTTTGTGTTATGAGCAAAATGCTCGTTCCACGGTCCCAAGGCCATGTGCTTAATTTTCTGTCCGTTTATGGACAGAAAATACAAATCGCGAAATTTCTAATTGACACAACCCGAATTTGGCACACATGATTACTAAATGATAACGGTTCAGATGATATGAAATTCTCACTTTTTTAGGCAAGTCGGGGGGATGAAGGGCGTGGATCACGAAATTTGCCCCTTTGATCCACTTTGAAATGCAAGCTGATCTGATTTCCAATGTATGAAAGAAATGATCCAGTATTGTGTTCTCTACAGAAATCCGTCTGCGATCATTTGTGAGGAAAATCTGACCGTCGCGATGCAGGGAGATTGCTTGAAGTTATGGACAAAGGATGCACCATTAGTGTTAAACAAAGGAAGTTCCTGGTTCGTTTGAGTGTGGCTTATCTTGTTGAAAAACATGGTCTGTAAGTATTAGTGTTTGGTAGTAGTAGTAGTAGTAGTCTGTAAGTATTAGTATTTGGATTAATGTGTATAGCAGGGGTGTCCAACCTTTTTGACACAAGGGCCACATTGGTTGAATCCACAACTATTGCGGGCCACAAGCAAGTAATCGGAGGGGAGTTTCAAGTTTGGTTTATGGCGTGCTTTTGAGAGTTTGGAAGTAGAACCATATACCAAATTTTGCCGAAAAGGGACCCAGAGCTATACAAGAGATTTTTTTACCCATTTTTCCGAGAAATATTAGCCTTTTGAACAAGTTTGGAAAAATTTGGCTTCAGTTTGAAAAAACTAATTTTTTTAGAAAATTTTGGGTTCAGGTTGATGAAATAGGACCAATTTTTCATTAATGTTCAAAAATGTTTTTTTTTTTTTTTTTTTTTTTTTTTTTTTTTTTAATATTTTTAAAAATCTATTTCTGATATTTATGTTGCTAGGAAGTACCTCGCGGGCCGCATACGAGCTCTCTGCGGGCCACAGGTTGGACACCCCTGGTGTATAGCTTTAGTTTACATGAACCTCTTACAGATAAAATGAACACAAGTCTGAATTGGGTTCAGTTTCCCCCTTTTCAATTTTTTTTTTGAGCAAGTGAAATTGAACAAAATGGTGTTCGTTGACTCACTTTGCATCCAAACTGTGGAGCCCTAATACAGCTGGTATCACTCCAAGACCCCTCAAGGAAAATGCCAAAATATCAATATGTAACCAAGAAGACCCATTATTCGGAATCATGCTCTGATTTGTTCAAACACATCATAAAACCCTTTATTTTACGATGAGTGGGGCAATGGACTTTTGTTCTCTTTTGCACAATAGCATACAGTGTAGTGTGATCTAGTGCAGATGTTGCGCTATGTGAAGAGATGACCATGTTTGAAATTGCATGCACCGCCTACCCGAAGTCTCACAGGGTTATCCCCCACTGTGGTCTTATTTCGGGCCCTCCGAAATTAGTTGTGTCAAGGTCAACTTTGCACACCCGGAAGTAGAGCGTACATTCCAGTCATTGCTTTTGATTGACATTCGGACGGTTTCCTGGCAGAAGACGTTTTTGATTGACTTTGTTGGGGAGCAGGGGACCTTTTTCCCGGTCCTCCAGACGTTGAAAATCATGATTCTGATTTACCTTTGGCCGTTAACGATTTTCCGCAAAGTATTCCTCTGCGGGGAAAGCGTCCGACAGTCATTGAAATTAAAAAATACTGATTGACTTCGTACGTCAAGAGACAACAAATGAATTGATTCTCATTGACCCTCGGCGTTTGTTGGGTGTAAAGCCGCGTGACGGTGTTATGTGTTAAAAATTGACAGTTTGATAAGCATAACTTTGCGAACAATAGCTCTAAAGTATGTCACATCATGCACATTGCATCCTGCTATTTAACAATCAGCCCTTATCAAAGAACTTTCATTTTGCATGCATATTGTATCTATACTGGGGTCATTCATCTGCGATCAGTGTGATGTAATAATATACTCAAACAGATTTGGGACTTTGTCCTGATTTAACCAGGTGGCCTTCCATTGAAGAAAAAGTTGAAACTTGCTAAGAGATAGTGAACATCCTGGCCCTTCTACTAGAGACCGAGCAAAGGAATGGAGGGGCATGTGAGTAATCAAAACTAACCATGTATAAGTTGCAATATATCAATTTATTCCTGGTTAATTTATGGTTCAGTGTCCCACACTTCTCCTCCTCATATGTCCAGGGTTTGGTGTACAAACCTTATTCGGAACGGACTGCACTGAGGTCTTTGTTACCCCTGCATCTGTCCCACAGGTCAAATGCAGAAATCCGGAGAGTGGAATGAATGTACCATTGGCCTCAATGTACCAGAATCAAAAAGACTTTTTATGCACAACAAAATTTGTTACAATTTTTTTCCTTTTATTTAAAAAATGACGAACATCTTTTTTTTTTTAAATAATGCTCATCAATGATTGTAAACACACATTTCTGCTGGGTCATTCCTGCCAATTCAACAAATCAGTACACCAATCACCTCATGGATTTCTTTCTTTTTTGGTGTATTGAAAGATATTCATGAGAAACTAAAATCTGAAAATTTTACTCGTACCTCTTTTCGTTTTCATGCTACAGCATTTGAAATTTGAGGGGGAATCACCTTCAAAACCTGTATCTGTGTGAATTCAATATTTCAAGGTCCGTACGTAAAGAAAGAACTAACAACCCCTCAGATCCTTTAAACTTGGCATCTGGATAAGCTTTTGCTGCCGATTGCACATTGTGAACAGAAAAAATGCACCTTACACCCCACTTTAAATTACAGGGGGTCAAAATAGGCCCAAAAACCACTCGACCATACTTTGGGGGACCACAAGTCAAAAAGTAAAAGTGATCTAACTTCCAATTTGGGCTGGGTAAAGCTAATCTTGAACTATCCTTGTGTACAATCTTATACTTGATATCAGCTTTATTGGAAGAGATATAGCTGTCGCCAACAGCCAAAAGTCCAATTAAAACCTTGACTTGACCCCCTTAAACATACAATCAATGTCAGACATTGTGGCACCAAATTCTTTATTTTGATTTATTTATTTATATGAAGCTTGTGTGGCATTTGCCCGGCAGAACCCAATAGTGCTATATGCATTAAATTCAAGGCCGGCCTCCAGGAGCCACGGGAAAGATTTCTGGGAACTCTAATAACCAGGTTTTAATGCCAAGTAGGAAACCGAAGTGCTCGGAGAAACCTGCGAGGCGAGTATGGCTCGGCAACCAATTTTCCCTACGACTCTGGCTCGACCGAGAATCGATCCCGGGCCGCATTGGTGAAAGTGAGCGACTCTCCCGCTACACCAACTGCCCTCAGAAGCCTTTAAAAAATTCTGCCCTTTAAAAGTCTGCTTGAAATATGGTTCAGACGGCTCCCTGCTGAAGTTGTGTGCAAAGTTTCAACATGGTTCTAACTGTCCTTATGTTACTCTCTTAAATGAAAGATGAAAAATCACTCTGAGTTTCGGAGTGATTTCAAATTAATTCTAATCGAGTGGCTTTTTGCTCTAAAAGAGCGAGAAATGCAGCGAGACAACTTAACTCGAGGGTTTAACCGTGCTCACTCTGTTACCGAGTGGGCTCCAAAATGCCGACGCTTCGTTCGGAGGGAGCCACTCCTGACTCTTATCCGAACAGCTTTAGCTCTAAAAGAGTGAAAAACGCTCTTTTTCGGATTGAACTACTATAAGCCAATCAGAACCGCCGCAATCGCGTGATTATCTCAGAACAATGCGTAACAGTTAGGCGAGCACCGTCACAAGTGTTGACAGAAGTTGAAATTATTGAAGAAATCATAGAGATCTTAACTGGTGAGTATATTGTATGTGTCGATCACAATTCATAGCATTTACAGACAGTGTGGATAAGCATTAATGTTATTTACTGTATATCACTCGTAAATACGGCCCGGGAAATCTTTGGAGTCTCGCCATGCTAGCCAGCCTCATGTACGAAACGCAAAATCATGCATGTCACGGCATGCCATGATCAGCCTGTTATGCGCCACAATCGTGCATGCAATGTCACACTGAATCATTCCAATGATGCCGCCACAATATTCATTCATGTCACGCTGCTATGAATGTATGACTATACTACAATTTCTCACCAAACAAAATTCACAAAGATCAAAACGCTAAAAGAGTGAATTTTGCTTTTCCCCCCAGCTCTAAAGGGACTATTTCACTCTGAAAAGTATTGATCACTTCACTCTTTGCTTAGAGGTTTATTTTTTTTTCACTCTTATTTAGAGTGGATCTCACTCGAAAAGATGCGTCACTCGGCTGGCTCTTTTTTGGAGTGAGATTTCACTCTTTAGAGTGGTTTTTCACTCATTCGTTTTAAGGGCAATGTGGTCTAGCGGATATGACTGCTGACTCTGATTGCCAAAGGTTGTGGGTTCGAGCCCGCTGGTGGCCATGTTTGTGCACTTGGGCACGGCCT